>JAUZND010046644.1:0-20155 GCA_034780555.1 Coelogynopora nodosa | reverse complement strand
TACTCACTGCTCCAGAATCAGGGCCCTTGACCGACTTTGATATTACTTGAATTGTCGTTAAATAAATATTATTATTACATACCCGATGATATAACAAACTTCCGAAGTCTGTTTCTTTCTGATATAAGGATTTTCTGATGGTATGATTTTCTAATGATAGAATTTTCTGATGTTAGGATTTTAGGTAATAGAATTTTCTGATGTTAGGAATTTCTAATGACAGGATTTTCTGATGATAGGATTTTCTGATTTTAGGTTTTTTCTTTAAGGATTCTTCTTAGACATGTTTATAGAATCCACTATTTAGAATCGAGTATGTTCAAGTTTGTTATAAACATTTGTTATAACTTTTACTCCACTTAATTTACATTTAGACATTTTTTATTTAATTTTGGACGTACATTATTATGTTAGTGAACATACTTAGTGATAACTATAATGACATTGATAATCTAAAATATGTGATCTTAGAATGATACCAATCAATGAGAAAAAAATTAATAACAATTAATAAAATTTACTTATACTATATATTTCTAATAAACCATACACATACATTAATGAAACCGATAAAAAGTTAAACATATATGAATGAAGGGTCGTCCAAATCGAATAAAAGAATTTATATAGAATAAGATATTTATTTTAGTATCAAATACCCTGATTTTCATTAATATTCTTTTAAGAAAATTGTATATACGTAAATTTAATTCATATTAGCGTCATATCGCAATAGACTGATACGGTATAAACTATTACCGTAACTTACATTTACGCAATTCTATTTTAACGAAACACATATACTATTAAAACTAACAGCATATAGCAAAACTGCTCAATTTCGTATTAATTAATATTAATATAAATTTATGACGTTGAAAAGATGCTTCCACTATTTTTAATTGGTATATAACTAATGGCAAGACTCTTGTGATCCATGCTACAATTGGTTAATAATTATTTTTATTAAATATGAAACATAACATTCATTAAATAAATGCAAACGACGCTATTCTGTTAATCACAGCTTGTGATTTTACTATAAAATGTTAAGTTATGTTTTGTAAGCTAATATTAAAATTAAAAATTTACTCAATTAGTATTTTTTTGATATTTCCATTAAATCACTATTTTAATTAATGATACTATTTAAACTGGTTATAGTATTCACGCATTCAATGTTTAGTACATTCATTATTGTTACAGTTAAAATAATACTCTTAAAGAATTTGATAAAACTATTTATTATTTTTCCCGAACTATGTGTTAACTAAAAGAAATTCTCCAATAGAACAGCAACACAATTAATGAAACAATTTTTTTTTAATTCGAAATCAACAATGTAAAAGTTCATAAAAAGACAATAATAACATATATCCAATAACCAAGGTTCAAACCACTTTTTTGTCCAAATAAATGTTTGAAATCATTTTGTGGTTTAACAAAAAATATTATAAAAGATTTGTAGACATTATATATTAATTCTAAATAAATTATTTTTGACCTGTTGTTATTATGACTGTATTATGAAAATCAACTACATGTATCGAATTGTGGGTGAGTAATTTAAACATACTACAAATTGAGATAGTTAGTTTGCGGATATTGTGAATGATTTCATTAGGCTCTTTTGTATGTCAATTTATGTCTATCCCATTATAACGGAGAACGTAAATAAATTGCCAACTTCAGCGGAAATGTTTATTGTTTAAATAAGATTTATAACAGAATGATATTACCTACCCTAAAACGTGGTTAACAATCAATATTATCCATTAATGTATAAACTTATAACTTACAATTTCCGTACATTTACAAATTAAATCAATTTTTTTAAGATAATAAATTTACTATAATTATGTATTACTGAAAAATAATATTATTGTAAAAATGATAATCAATTTTACGATATAATCTAAATACTTAATTTTTTTTCTCTATATTTAATATTGAATAAATAGTTCACTTTATGATTAATCACATCCCTACTACATACCCCTGACCGAGTCCTCTCCCCCCACCGTTGGGCAGGCGTACACACTGGTCTCGGTGCTCGTATTCCTCATGGTGTCTATCGCCATGAGTGTTCTCTACGGCCGCATCATTCGCTGTCTGCACATCTCCCTGCGGGCCGCCCTCTGTTCGCCGGGTCCCTCGCCACAGACCTCGGGCATTAGCGGGCCTCACACGGTCAACACCAACACGGGGGGTGGCCTCCTCCTCCGGGGGGGGCTCGGTGGGGGCGCCGGGGTCATGCTGCTGCCCAACGGGCACAGCGGGGACCGGAGTAACCCCCTGCTTAAGGGCCCAGGTGAGTCAGTCAATTACTGGGGCTTGTTGTTGTAGCGCTGTGTGATAGTTCACATCTTTTTTATATATATTTTAAATTTTTTAATATTGCAACCCTTTTCACTGAGGAACAACTGTGTTTTCATTGATAAACAAAGTGAATGTTTTTCCTCTGAAACTTTGTAGAAATTACAATAAATTTGCTTCAAGTATAAATTTAAATTGAATTGAATTAAGTAGGCCTTCGTATTAGCAAGCAAGAATTTGACACTGTTAAAAAAATTACAGCTGACACCTCATTCAATGCTGTTCCGATACATGGATAAAGTGAAGTACAATATGTATAAAATCTGTTTTGAAAAGTTATAAGATTTTCCCAAAATTGTGTAATTTCTTTTGAAAATTGGGAGAAAAAATTCTATAAAAACCTGATAGTAGCTGATGAAATGTTCCAACAAAACCCCAAAAATTCAAAAAACAATAGCCAACTTTTTTTTTCTTCAGAAATTCTTCAGTTTACAATTTAATAAACTTTTCAATTTTAAAATCTGGAACAGTCTTGAAAACGTGTTAAGTGTGTAATGTGAAAACCAACCTGTTTCACCTTATATCTAAAACATTGAGTATGAGCAACTTATTTGATAAATTTTTTGTTGTTGGTATGGTTTTTATTATTGTGTTCAACTTTTTTTTCAGTAAAAAATATATATTTTTATATTATATCATTAACTAGAAATGCAAGACAACGTTTATTTCGTTTACCTGAAAGTTACTTATTGCTT
Source organism: Coelogynopora nodosa (assembly GCA_034780555.1). NCBI lineage: Eukaryota > Metazoa > Platyhelminthes > Proseriata > Coelogynoporidae > Coelogynopora > Coelogynopora nodosa. The sequence goes on along the minus strand of JAUZND010046644.1, from coordinate 17,084 downwards.
CGTAAATTATTTTGTTGACAGTGGTCAACGATTCCTTAACATGCATTGTAGTCCTTGGAATAAAAAATGAATACGGGAAGTTAAGTTTTCAAGGATATGCTGTATCTGTCAATTCTGTGACATGAATGTGTGAGATCACTTTTGCGTGATACGTTTTTTAGATATTTTTTATGAGTCAAACATCCAAAATGCCATAGTTTTCTTAATTTTCTTTAGGTTTCAGTAAAGCTAAAATATAAATATCTGTCAAAATCAGCTAATTTTTTATGCATGCAAAAATGTCATACATCACCTGAAATATGTAGTTGTGATATTTTCATTAATTTTAATAAATTCTCAAATTACAGCAGTTTAGCTAAAGCAATATATATATATATATACAATATATATAATTTAAGTATTTTCTTGGATGCAAAATACTTGATTTATATTTGAAAAATATGGGTAACATTGTATGTATAATCATAATAATGGAAATTATCAGTTTTTAACAAGTATATTAGATCATCGATTCTGGCCCACATCTAACATTACATTATTAATGAAACGTTATTTGTACGTACGATAATCACTAAGTTGGCCTATCTGTCTAAAGTGTAATGGATCGTTATGGATCGTGTCTAGGATCGTTAACATATTTCAAAAACAATTATTTGCGGAATGAAATGTGCAACTATTTATTTTAATAACTGTTTTAGTGCTGTATTATTTGCATGAAAGTATTACAAATAATGTTATGGATGAATATACAATATATAAATCATGTGAATGAATTAATTATTGTGTTTACTATGGCCAATATTTTTGATTTCACTAATTATTGATGTAGCATATGTCGAAATTTTCTTACAAAATTATTATAAATAATATATCAAATTTGAAAATTAACACCATGATGTCGACAATAGAGTTTACACATTTAAACCACATATCAAAATTTTGGTACAAATTTTTTTTTGCTCGGGTGAATAATATCATTCATTTTAACATTAACGGAAGCATAATGCAATGATCAAGAGATATGAAGTACATAATCATAATATATATTGTATACTATTATATATATATATATATATACATTGTTTGTATAATTTTGTAAAGTAGGGATGTAATACTAAATTTAAGATATACTAAACAAATATTCATCTATATTTTCTTATAAATTAAATTAATCAATAGTAAACATTTCTATTTCGTAATCCGAGCCATGTACATGATCGCGTAACCTTCACAGCTTATGCTACTAACTGGATACATCGTTGTTTCTTGGAAATATGAAATAAAAATTATGAAAATATTACTCTAAAAAAATGATTTCCAGCTTATTTACATGCTGTTGTCCTGAGCCAAATAGTAGGGGTTTTAAGTTACCGAGAAGGAAAACATCAGTGACTGCCAAACACTCCATAGATTCACACAGCGGGGAACTTTCCTCATCATGGATGAGATCAATGTGATGACACTTGTGATGTGATGCAGAGGTTCGCATTTCGTGATCGACTTGTTTTCTTCGGTTTATTGCACTGGTCTCTCATAATATAGTCGTTTGTGGTTCTTGAGCGCCTCGACAGGTCATGTGTCCCTAGCTCCCTGTTTTTTGTCAATATAGTTTCAGAAACAATGTTCCCCACTTGAAGCTTGCTTATCAACAAGACTGTTTTTATTTTAAGCAGAACGCAGACTGAGTCGATTGATAGTATAGGGCCTACCGATACAAAACAACATGCATATTATTTACATATATCAATGCGCCTTAAAATATCTTTTAGCCCCTATTTAATTTATTATTGTTTCTTTAATTGGTTCAATCATTTTGCTTAATCCAAACAGTTTCCCTTTTTGTATAATTATGTTTAATAAACAAAACAATATGTTGGGATGAATTACACATGGTTGAGTTTGGTAGTTTTAATTTTAAAATATTTCGACTTTTTATAATATAAAATTTTTTTAATATAATTGGTACTAAATAGTGATATTTGATAATTACAAATTGAAACTAATACAAAGGTTATAAAATTTCTTTCAGTACACCTTTAGTAAGTATAACGTCATCCAGAACGTCATTGCAGATCATGCAAAGGTTATCTCAATTATTTTAGTTGACTCAATTGACTTTATAGAAACGTGTGTCATTTGGCACGTTTAAGAGAGAATGTTTCTATAGTAATGAAGTATGCAATAAAATAAATTTATAAATAAATAAATAATTTTTCGTTTTAAGGTAAACTAGTTTTCTATAAAGTAAAACCAGAAATTAAAAAAAGAAATCTTTAAATACCAAAATATTACTACAGTGGATTAATTTAGAGGTGACAAGTAAATCATATTGTCCACGTGTTTCCGTGGCACTGCGCCGTGTTTTCATTGCCTGTTGAGGATTTCGTTGTGGTAAATGGTTGTTCAAAAAGGATGTTTTTGATATGACCTGGAACAGTGATGACTATTTCTTTAGTATTAACTAGACACTTTTAAATTTTTACCAAGTAAACGGAGTTTTCCGGTTCGAGTTACAACGCTTCTTCGGACACGTTTCTCTGAAAAAAGAATGATGCATCTTTGAGAAGCCTGGTTTTCTGTTCCTAAAAAATCGTGATTGACATTGCATAGTATTACTCACCAGTAGCATGAATATGACATCCGTTTGTTTATTCGGTGTGTTACGTTGAGGCTGCTGGAATAATAAGGTTCAATTGAAACGGGAAATAGCAATTCGGGAAATATCATCGAAAAGAATTATGTATAATTAAGATAGGAGGAAACATTAAGTTGAAAATAAAGAGTAAAGAGCATAATAGAGAGGATACACATTAAATATATTTGTCGTTTTGTCGATGTACTGAATTGATACAGAAAAAAATTATGATAAAGTTATTAACTAAAACCAGAAGAGAAACCTGCCCCTACTACCATTTAGTACTATTTATTATCATTTTTTATCATTTATTAATAAGACCATTTTTTAGATTAAACAACATATAAGAGTATATTTACGAATAACTTATTTTGGGTTTTTGATTGCAACTGAAACACTGCGACAAGATCCACTAATTTTATTTATACAAACCAGAAGAAAGTTATGATTTTGACCACATTAGATCTAAGACTATAGAAACATTGTGCTTTATTTACCTTAATTTTTAACTTTATTAAATTAATTATTAATATATTTTAGTAATATGTAATTGTATCATAATAATATGAAACGAAAGTTTCACTTAGCTTAATAATATGGAAATACAAATGCATACGTAATCATAATTATTGCGGAGTTTTAAAGGTTAGACAGAATAAAGCAAAATTAAATTATTAAATTGATTATTGAATGAATGAATTTACTTTCTAGAACACATTTCAATTTCGGAAACACATTATTCAGTCAAGTCGTGATGTCACTGCTATAACCAACCCACGTTTGACCAATTAAAACACATATATTCTGAACATCATTTATTTGATATCAGGTGTACACATTAATAACAAATGCTGCATTAGTTAACGGAAAACATTCTATGTTTATTTATCTATTTTATTTCTATAGAAAGTTATTCTAATGAATAAATTTCATTGGTTTTATCAAATGATGATACCTTTTCTTCTTAAGAATACGAAAATACGTAATTTGTTTTCACAGAACTTTAAGAAAATGTATTTAGTTATATGTAGGGGAGATCGTATAAAACATTTTTTTCTATCATGAGAACAACTGATGTCATGTAACTTTACATACACATTAATTTTTATGATTTTGTCATGTTAAATTTTAGAAATTATATTGACTTCTTTTATGGATAATATTTTGCGTAGCTTTCAATTTACAATTTTTCTTTTCTAAAATTAATAACACTATTCTATTTTGATCACATTTAAAGATTTTAACAAAGGTTATGCAAGACCTCTGCAAATTCATGCTACTGGGGGAGGGTGGGTTGGGAGGACCTAATATCAACACATTATATCAACTTTTTCATAACATTTCCTGTTGTATTTCTCATCACGTAAACTAAACGTGTCGCTAGCTAGTTTCTAATTTTGGTTATACAAAATCCTCCCCACATATCGACTACATGGATACATGTTTCGATTTTCGATTTTTTATAACTATGTAACAATAAAGGCAATTCAGGGCTTCGACTGGTTAGGTGATTTATGTTATCATTTACAATGTATGTCGTCAAAAATACTCACAATGTTTATTGGAGTGAAATCACAGAGAGAAAAATTGTGAGCGAATAAGCTTTGCATGTCATAGTATTTCTTATTTTTATATATTATTTTGATGAGATAGCGTATTATATTATCGTTAAACTTGCGCATTTCGATGTCATTTATAGGTATACACAGATTCATGCTGGAGTTTGGGAGACTTCTCTAAACTCTGGGGAAAAAAATTAGAAGTTTTAACACCTGTTGGATTTTTGTGATTCTCATACTTATAGGTATCTCAAATGACTGTACACTACAATATATATACGACTCTGACAAAAGTTCTGTTATCCTACGACACAATGTTTGTAATGAGCACGGTGTTTTGAGCACAGCTCATAGCTGCGCCACAACTTTGGTTGACTGCTAAATAGGTGTTCCATATTGAAAAAATACATTTTTTGTTAAGTTAATTTACATTTCATTTACATTTTCATTATATTTTTCAATTAGGAGTCTCTCAAACCAAACAGGGATATTATTATACGCGAGTTGTGGAAATTTGAAGTGTATGTGCATTTATAATTATTCTGATTTGTCGTTTTATAATAATTTCGACCAATCATCATTAACTAAGTGTTTTATGGAATAGGAAATAAAGTCGACAATTAATTATCTAACAGTTTCCAGTATCATTTATGCAATATTCAATTGCAATTTTAGATTATTTTAGGTTATGATTTTTTTGTCTTTTGTCAATTGTATGAGTCGGTTTAGGTACAGTTACGGCTGGTTCTCGAAGCGGTGATAGCACGAACATTTGTTTAGAGTCTAAGATAATGAATCCAATTATATACATAGAGTAAAATTATTTAGATTCTTTTGAGCAAAAATGACCTAATTTTTCAGTCGATAGCAAGGTCCGCATACAGTCCTGGAATGTTCTAGAAATTGAAATAGCACTACATTGTAAAGTGTCCTCAGTTGTTGACAGTTTTCGGAAATTAGTTTTTAAAAATTCTATGAATTAAATCCTGAGATTCATATAGAGCATTAATATCCGCTCGTGAGCACAAAACAAGGAGATGTCGATTATTATTTTGATTTTGACTATTTGAATGCTACAGTAAATTACATATACTCTCCCGTCTATATTCACTCGTTAAATTACCCGTCTGCTCCTAAAACATTCAAAGCTAGAATTCAGTCCATTATTTCCGACAATATATATTAAATTATAACCCAGGCAACCCAGTATCACATTTATTTATTAACAACTTATTGATTCATGTCTGAATATAAAAATTGTCTGCGCACCATACCAATAAAAATGAAAATATCATGACTATTGTGATAGAAGTCAGAAATTATTAGATCGTGAATTCTAAGTAGATTGTTTCAAATCACTAGTTACATTTTTTAAAATTTAATTATCTTCATGTGACATATTTATTCATTTATTTTTCATAATTTTTCAATTAATAGTATGAAATATCGCATTCTATTCCATTCCTTAACTATTTATTCTATTTCTCAATAAATTATTATTAATAGTCTAGTGAATACTAAGCATATATACAATTATGAATTCAATAAAAATGTATAACTTATTTTTAGGACTTTAACCCGGGTACCGATATTGTAAATATTAATCAGCTATGGATATCTTGGGGAGGCTTTGACTTCTTCCAGATATGGTGCAAACTTGAAATGTCACACTTTTTTGGGTTTTTGTGTGTTTCATAGTTTTGTTCGTAACATTTGATATCAATTGGACCTCTAGAACTTATTGATGGTGCTAAATTTAAAATGTACATTTAGATAACTTTATGTTCAAGCATGTTTTCATTTTCTTAATGTGTTAACGGTTTCCATATTCTATATCATCAGGCTCTTTGGCAGAATGGAGTAAAATAAATTATTGAAATTCCAATTAAATAAATTAATTGTTTGTTTGTAAAAATTACTTAAGAATACATTTGTTTCTGTTAATTTGGCTAGACTCATTCCGTATACGTCATATTTTTTTACATACGAGATTAAACTAAATAAAATATAAAACATGTACGCTTTTGATTAAAAGAGAACGGGAAATTCAAAGAAATTCTAATCAAAATGTTCAAGTAACAAGAAATTCTTTGTTGAGTTTTTCTTTCTTTATTTCAATGTTGAATTATTTTAAATATTATTCAAAGCGTATTATATATTTTAAAAAGTTTTGGCAAGTAGCGCTACACTGTATTAAAAGAAAATAAGATAGGTAATAGTTAACATTTTCGATTGTATTTAACAAAAATAATCCTCAAGCTCTAACTGTTAAGGGATACGCACGCTCAGACTGACACACACAGCTAGCAGTGGGCAAACGACACACGAGAAGCAGTCGAGAAGAAGAGACTGCCTGTAAAAGAACATTATGCCTTTTTCTATGGCGGGAAGCATAAAAAAGTAAATTAAATTTATCCTCAAGTCCACTTAAAACATTGGAAACCTCTGACTACGGAAGAAGTAAAATGATGTCCAAGGGACTGGACAGTCGTAGATATATATATATATATATATACATAATGTATATATATTGTAAATTACAATAATTTTAATTTTAAATATATTTCGGCAAGACAAAACGAGTCTTACCTGTAAAGAATAAAGAAGGCAAACATAGTGTGTAAATAGTCAAAACTAATCATTATTATTCAATTATTCTAATTAAATATTAGCATATGAAGCAAGCGACAAACTGCGTGTTCGTAGATTTTGACTGAATATGGGGGAGTTAATTGACGAATGGGACTGACCTATTTCTCTGATTTAATCCTTACTCTTATACATCCACATGTCAGATTCTTTAAATTATAGGTATTTATAGCAGTAAATTTTGTCAAGGTTTATTCCTGCGCAGAATAATAGTACCATAGTAAATAGACCCTAAAAATAAAAAATAAACAAATTTAAAAAACTTAAAAGATCTAATTTATCATGAAAATGTCAATAATATTAGGTTGGGTCAATAAAATGAGCATAATGAGCTAAAATGGGGATAATATCTCCTCAAAAATAGCTACATTTGTAGGTATACCTCAAATTAAATGTTTCTTTTAATTGAACTCATACAACAATATACTGTATATCTCAACTTTAAATTTCAATCAAAAACTGTAAACTTTCAATTTCCATATAAAACTACATATATTTTAATAATGTAAAATCTTCCGGTGTTAAAATTTAGGGATTTAAAAGATTACGCAATTAAAAAACCACAAAAACATAAATACAAGTCGAAAAAACTCTATTTTGGTTTTGAAACATTTTGAAAACATCATTATCTGTTTTGAAAAGTTCTCACCACTTTTCTTAATTTATTAAAATTTCTATATTTTTTCAATTTCATACTTTTAATTACTTTGTAATTGCTAAATCGAAAATTACCAGTTTTGCTCTACGTTTGAGCCCTCCTAAAGTATATTTAGTTGCTTATTTTATAGTCCCACAAAATTGCTATAAATATAAGTAAGGCCTACGTAAATCGATAAACAACAATAGTGGATGACCTAAGGTAAACCAGAAAGACGGCGACTTTTCAAATTGATCAAATCCTTCTCAAATTGATTTTAATTCCTTTTTAATTATTTTTACATGTACGACTTTGGATGACACCCTGGACGATATTCCCATTTAATTTATCATACTAAATTATACATTAAACCTAATTCTGTTTGTTTAACAACATTTATATCAGTTAGTATATTTTATTAATATACGTATGTATGTATTCGTGTATAGATGTCTTAAGATGTTTTAACATGGTTGACTCAGAATACTATATATTTTTTACATTAATATATTCATAAATGTATGAGATAATGAGTTATTCTATAAAACAGTTATATTTTCAGTGTCATTCTTTGTAATTTTATCATGCTAATATTTAATTTCACACTATCAACTAGAATACTGATTCTATACCATAATTTGCAGGTATACATTACGACAAACCGAACTAACATGTTTATCCCTCCCAAAAAATACCCCTCCAGGCATGGCTCTGATGTCCCCCTGCGTGTGCGGCAAGTGTCGGGAGACCCAGAGCTGCTGTCACACCCCACTGGAGGAGGACCCCGCCGGGTCCCGGCTGGGCAGCCCCTGCGACTGTGGCTGTGCGGGGGGTGGCGGAGTGCCGATGAGCTGCACGGGACATCGCACTGGGGACGATTCCAGGTACGGCAAATGGGGAGTGGGCGGCACCTGTGGAGAGAACAGAAATATGTACAGTTTGAACAGAGGTTTTTAACCCGTGTAAATTATACGCTCTGAATCGGTGAATTAACTGTCTCCGTCTTTTTGATTTATAATTCTCTCTTGACCACTGGCTGTCACCTCTTTTTTTTCTCTGTCATTTTCATGATTGTCCTCTCCACTAGCAATATCTCTATCTCTATCATTCGCTCGTATCTCTGAATTTCTTTTATCATTTATATTTTTATAACTTTCTCACCACTAACTTCTCTTTTCCGAAATGAAATAGACAATGTTTGCCCCCATGTTCCCATATTATCCCTTTTTCTTTTCCACTCACACACTCAATTCCCACCGACTCATTGAAAAAATGTTAAATAAGATTTATCCTACTTTATTAAACAATGGCGTGTGTCGAATTTATTTCCTTACTCGAGAATAAAATAATGGAGGTTATATTCTGAAAGATGTTTCAAATAAATTGTATTAGATATATAATACAACTTTATGAAAGAATGGAGGATATTTTAAAAGTTATTTCTAATAATTTGTATTATAAATTATAAAACGGAAAACAATTGATAAATATATTTTTAACGCCGATTTAGTACTCATTTCTAAATCACAATATTCGTTTAGTCATATAATAATGAAAACTTAAAGTATTACATTTCTTGTAATAATCTGTTTGAAGGACTGTTTTTTAAAAAAAATCACAAAAAATTGGGATGGTTGTTCACAGCATATTGTGAAAAATTAAACTTCTGTAAAACTTTGCAGCATTTTTTTTTGATTTTGTGTAATATTATGTTTTAAAGCTTTCTATATTTTGTTTGCAAAATATTTGTCAGTTTCTATATTGACACTCTTACACACTAAGTGATTTCAAGTTTTTCTGACGTCTTCTATCATACCTAAATAATTATTATTACTATAAAATACAATACCTTCATATAAAGCCACTCAAATAAATGGTATTCATTACAATCTTCACATTTATTATATTGTTTTACATTTTTAAAGTACAACAAAAAGTGCCATTTAAAATTTTAAACATAATTGGCTATAAAAAATAACTAAAATTATAAAATTATATTTTTAAGAATTAAGGAATGAACAGTAGATATTATCAAAAAAATATCCGGACTGCATTACTTTAATCTGCATCTGTTTAATTTCTAAGATACATTGATATTAACTGACATTTAGCATTATTGGTTTTGCAAGTCATGTTAGGTCTACAAAATTAATATTGGGTATAAAATGGTTAAAAAATTATTTATTGGTTAAATGTATTTTAAAATTTTTAATCTTTAAATATGTATTTAAAAAATATCTAAGCAAGTATTTTTTTATTATTAAATATTTGTGATTGTTTTTATTAGTTTTAAAAAATCTTTTTAAATAAATTTTCAGTATATGTAATAAAAAATAATTATTTTATTTTATTGATTAATGTATCATTTTGTTTAGTATGAGACTTTGGCATAGTGATAAATATGCAATACATTTTTAATTAAAAAAATATCCTTTATATATAATCTTAATAAATTACCTATATATAAAATTTAGTCATTTTTATTAATGCGGTTGATTTATAGAGAGTAATTTTATTTTTAGTTTAGATAGTAGATTCAATATGCACATAATCTTCATGTACATTTAGTATAGTGAAAAATAAATATTATTGTTTTATGCGTTTAGGGCGTTCTCGTTTGCTTTGTTGTTGATAATGTATATACGTACAACTGAGAAACATAAACAGAAATGTTATTTAGTATCTAAGAATGAATATGAAATTGTAACACTTTCTGTAATTTTGCGTAGATATACGTAAACTTATACTTGTTGTCTACTTATTTTTTCAAAATATTGCTAAATTGAGACAGGAGGATATATTTATAACTTACCACAGATCCTCCAACTCTCTCTGGTCTGATTGTCTCTTTGATGTAATCATGCACATTATTTCTTGGGGTATTCCATTTCTCGTGCCACCTACATTTCAAAACTGACAAGCAGTCGTGCGTAGCTAACAGTGTAGGTGAAATTCAACCATGATCTACTTTCTATATATTTGTATTATATACACATACATACAAATCTATAAATTATATAGATTAGGGAGGCCATTGGCAGAAATCAAGCGGAACCCATTTTACACTTGACAGGAAACACATCAACCATTATTTTAACCTCTCCTCCAGTAGGCTATATATCTCATAGGATAAAACGAAAGGATATTATTTATATCTATGAACAATATACTAAAAAAATTTTTTTGTAATGTTTGACAAATATAGATTACTTAGTTTAAATGTAATTATACCAGAGTATAATATGTAAGCTGAGTTATTGAAAAATATTATTGTATTTGTTTATTCAATTTTATAACAGGTGAAAGAGATGGTTTTATCAATTCCTGTTGCTATTTCGTTGGTACTATTTTCGTTGTAACAGGTGTTATTTTTTTAGAATTGCGTTTTCATATAATACATTAATATGTTTGTAAAGTAAAAAAATAACTTCTGTTCTCTATTTTTATAAACAAACTTTGGCGCAGAAGAACAAAAATATGTTTAATTATTATTTGTAGTGAAAATCAGTAGCTTTATTGTAAATTATAAATATATATTCATAATATAACAATATTTTCTAGATGAAAATAATAAATAAAATTTCACGTAATTTTTTAATGTTATTATATATATAGCACGTAATTTTTAATGTATACTATTTATTTATATATTTACGTTATTATAATAAAACAAATGTTAACAATTTTTTTTTACTGTATCTACATTCATTTAATAAAACAAAGAATAGCGTTCTATGAAAATTCATTAAATGTACACGTGCGAAACTTTAAAAGTGCAATAAGTTTTTAGCCGTATTCTTTCATCACTTCTTTTGATTTGTTATATAATTTAATAGATATTTTCCCAAATATTTTGAAAAGTATCATTCCTCAAATTTGTACAGTTTTTACGTAAACGAATTTCAGAATAATAATTATAAAATACTATTATTTCTGTTCTCTATTTACAATAATATTCTTCCAATATTGCCAAGTAATCAACATTGAATCCTTAAAATGTTTAATCAAAATTTGTAGTAAAGTAAAAATAACAAGAATATTCTTAATAAGATTTTACAAAATATCTAAATTAGTAAAATTGTAAAATAAAAACATATAAATAACTTAATTAATTAAAAATATATGATTCTTATAGTTTTAAAGCATTTTGTTTTGCTGTTTAAAAAATTAATTAATTTTGTTCTAATTCAAAAGTAGGTTTCTATAGTTCCCAAATGACCCATTTAAAATGTATCTACTTTCTTTGGAATATGATACATCCAAAGTTCGCTGTTGAATTCAGTAGTATGAAATAGAGTGTTTTCAGTTTGTATCGAGTATTTAATATTTGCCTGTGACTCAACCTCAGTTTTATCTTAGCTGTAGATAAAAGATTCCACCAAGTCATGTTCATCTGTCTTTTTCTCCGATGGTGAAGATGACTATAGGAAATCGTAACATTGAAAGAGACGGATAATTCTGTTTCTACTCAATGTTAAGAGGTTGCAGATGTAGTTTTGGAATAATTGAATAAATGGTCTGCAACGTTTATTATTTGAGAAAGTATTATTATATATGCTTTATCAAACTATTAGGGAATATTATATTATTATTAAGTTAAATACAATATTTAACATAGTATACAATAATGAATATTGAAGAATTTCGTTACTATTCAAACTTTTTTGAAAATTATTATGTAAAGTAAATTTGATTAACAAATCTATTGCGACTTATATACAATTATATTTATAATAAATAAAAATCGTTTTCATCCTGCTCTGCATTTTTCTGCACAATAAATAATCATTTAACCGTCATTTCATTTATTAACTATGAATACTATGGATTTTTTTATATGTGTTTATATATAATTGTTTCATATTAATATTTTAGTTATTTGCTTCATGGAGTTTTTTTTCTTTCTTGAAACTGAATCATATTTATTGATATATTTTGTATACATTTTTTTGATAAATATTTATATTTAAAATTTAATACCAATAAATTCGTATAAAACATTCACCAAAAATAATTCTGACCGAAACAAAGTAAAAGATAATAACATCGTTGTTTAACTTTTCGACTTCATTCAACCTCTCAACTTGGAATGCTCAAGAATAACATTTTAGTTCAACCTCTCAACTTGGAAGGTTCAGGAATTTAATACGCTGTTTTATGTGTTCCAATGGATAAACATCCATATTGTATTGAAGAAATAAAATACAAACATATTAATAAATAAAATTAATAAATTTAAAACTGAATAAATACAAATTCTTAATAAAATTATTAATTAAACATCCATATTGTTTTGAGGAAATAATATATAAATATATTAATAAAAAAACTTAATAAATTTAAAACTGAATAAATACAAATTCTTAATAAAATTTATTAATTAAACATCCATATTGTTTTGAGGAAATGAATACATAAATAAATTATACGATGTAAGTTTAATTTTTTGTAAATAATTACCATCAGAGATAAGTATTTTAGAAAAACCCTATTCCATGTTGTTAGAAAAGATATCTAGGCTTCCGTAACAACGGCGACATGGTTGTTTTCTCTTGTAACGAGGTATTGTACAACAGTTTTAGTTCATTTGACAAGATTTGACTCTATTTTTCTAATTATTAACATATTATATTTTTTTATATAGTTTTCTTAGCTAACGTTGTTTTAATATATATAATTACATTAGCAAAAAGACTTTGACACAATTCAGTATTTAAATATTATTAAAGTCTATTTTAAAGTATATTTTTTATTTTAAAAATCACAGAGTTTCGATCTGGCAACCCAATGTACTACGGCCCTACACGTTCATAGCGCCACTTGAGTTGATTACCTACATAACGATCATATATATATATATTATTCCAAATAATAACCTAGATAGTTGGCATGCGATAAAATTATTTGAAATTATTAAAATATTATCGTAGATTCCATTATTTTCAATTTTATTTCAAATTTGGAATAGGAGTCACTAAAGGGACGTATTCGATGTTAACTCACTTTAGTAAATAGTATGGCAGTTCTTGGCTCATATATAAATTACAGATTATCAATGACATTTCCCATTTGATTAAGTGTCAATAGATATTTGCAATCGTCAATGGTATTAATCAATTGTCGATAGGCATTTAGCAATTGTCGATAGGTATCTAGGAATTGTTGTTAGGTATCTAGGAATTGTCGTTAGGTATCTAGGAATTGTCGTTAGTTATTAAGCAATTGTCGATAGGTATTTAGCATTTGTCAATATGTATTTAGCATTTGACCATAAGTATCTAGGAATTGTCGATAGGTATCTAGGAATTGTCGATAGGTATTTATCATTTTCCGATAAGTTTTTAGATTGTACCCGTAAAAAAGTATATGCGTTTAGTGTGTCCATCCAATTGTCGATTTTATAGAAAATTCTCAACAACTGTTGTTTTACTATACATTCCAGGACAAATGTTAAATTCGACAATAGTTTAAAGCCTATCAAAAAGGCTAAATACCTATTTACAATTGTTGAGTACCTATCGAAAATTGCTAAATACATATTAACACTTGATCACATTGGAAATATTATTCATATTGAATAATTTTATATTCTGTCATTCCATGAACACGTTTAAATAAGAATATAAAATTACCATACTATTTACGGAAATGAGCTAACATTGAACACGTTCATTCATTGATTCCTATTCCAATTATGAAAAAAATATTAAAAAAGAAGAAAACTAAGTTAGTTGAACGCATTCAAATAATTTCATCGCGTGCTAATTTTAATAGTGTACTAACCATAATCTAGATAATTGTTTAGAGTGAGATATATATATATATATATACCATTATATATGTAACCAACTCAAGTGACACAATGGATAGCCTTAGGCCTATTTAACAGAGGACAGTTATATCGAAACCAAGTTATTCTTTAAATAAGAAATATACTTTAGACATTAATTATATTTAAATACCTTATTACAATAGAAAACAAGTAGGTCACTATTACTATGAAAGCCTATATATCATTACTAACGACCTGGATTTGGCTATTCCTATACTACTGAACTACAAACATGTTAATAATTTATAATTACATAAATACTACAGACATACTATCACAACATTTTGTATTGTAATTTTTCTTTATTGTATGTGTAATGTATTTATATGATCGAGTTGGTAAACAAAAATTAATTAAAAATAGTCTATGACTCCAACATGTAGTCCAGGAGCACAACATATACTGTGTCTACTATCCATCTGTTTATTGATTATCCAATTTTATTTTTTAATTAAATATATGTTGAATATTCCCTCTGTATTTATGCTGCTGGTAGGAAAAATATTTAATTTTCTCTGTCACTCTTTTACTCAATTGAGTCGAACATATTGTATAATATTGTACTAATATCGCCCCGCAAAATGTACGTTTGTACATAAAGTATTCTATCTCTACCTAAAATATAGACATTTAACGTTATCCGAATTGTTTAATTACGGTGCTTGTAACATCTCTCATCCTCACCCTCCTACAGACGCGGCCTCCAGGACAATGGCTGCACAGAGATGGGGCGCGTGAGCCGCTTCTTTTGTCGCCACCGCCAGCATTCAGGGGGCAAACGGCGACCCCAGTCCTTCATTTTCCATTCGCGCTCCCAGCAGCAGTTTTGTGGACATAGGAACAGCTACAACACTTGTCCTCGTTCCACATCCAGCGGTCCAGCCACCTTCTGCATTGGTGGCGGCGGTGGGAACAATATGACCAATGCGAGTGGTGGCGCCTGTTACTGCTGCTGTGTCAAATGCCAGCGGAGCTACTCGGGATTGGTCCAGCCGACTGATGATGCGGGATGTTCTCCAACCAATCACATCGCCGGGTATATAAGAACCTCGTAGTTACAAGAAATATTACAGTTCTTATAAAAGTATTTCAAAAATGTGTTAGTAAAAGTATTTTAAAAATATACCAGTAAAAGTATTTCAAAAATAATTTTATGCGAATATTTTTTTTATTTTTATATTTTAATATAAGATTGTACATGTTTTTTGACATACTTTATCGCATCAAGGGAAAGAAAATATGTTAACTACCTTTCCTAATCTAATCATGCATTTAAATATATATATATATATATATATATTTTTTTTTTAATTGTGTATTATTTATACAAATATTAATAAATTGAAACTTGCATTATAATTCAAGCAAATAATGGCATATCATGGAAAAGTCCTTAACTATGATTATCTTTTATCTCCACGAACCCTACAGCGGTTGTACCGGTGGCCACAAAACATCCCAACACCAACATCACTACCAGCAACAAAATAATAAGTTGATATCAATGAGCAGTGTCTGCTGCTTCAGCTGTCTCGGCTATCTGGGCCCCACTTCGGCGATGAACTCGAGTGCAGGTAACACTTCCAGAACTTCTCAATCATCGTTCGGCAACCATTTAAATATATATATATATATATATTAGTCCTGGCTAGAATTTTTTAACTTCTAGACATCAGCGCAAGAAGTAAAGCATATAACTAACATACAATAAATGTACAAAGACATTCAAGATAGCCACTGTGTCTGAACCGAATTTTGTAATAAAAATTATCCAACAATAATTCTTTCAATTTGTATAGATTATGTTACGGTTTTTCAAAATAATACAATTACATTATGTTTAAATAAAATATTTTTTATGCAGAAGTAAATATCGTAATTTGGGCAACCAGTGTTACGCCCAATAGGAAAATTAAATTATAAAGGAAATACGAATATACTGTTATATTTATTATATGTGCAATGCATGATACTATATAACAATTATTTCCATTTTACAGAGGTAGTTAGATGAAATCAAACATTGTATGTAATGACACGCTTTAACCTAGCATATGAAAATAATCTACATTAAATCTACATATAGGATTAATATTCCTATGAGATATATATATATATATATATTCCTATTTATGGGATACCTTATATAATACAAATATAAATATTATTTTGTTTTTGCTGCACTCCGCACCTTACATAATTTATGGCATATTACATAACATATTATAATTTTAGTTGATAAAAATCTGACTTTCTCCATAATCACTTTTTAAAGTATTTATAGTAACGAATAATATTTGTATTTGAAATAACTAAATCCAATTCAATTATTATTTGAAATCTATTAAAAATATATTAAGTCAACGCAAAATTGAAAATCAAATGAAATGTAATATAATAAAGTTAATTAAAGTCCCGTTAAAATGTACTATGACGCGAATTTAGTACTCTTGATTATTTTAACAACAAACACTAATGCAACTGTCATGATAATTATAAAATAGTTACTTTTATTATTACCCTAAGCAGATCTGACAAAATCACTCATAATATGCATGATCATAACTACCCATGCATAATTATTGCAAACCTTCCTCAAACACGCAAGATTTTTGTGAAAAGTTGTCAAATCATGCATTATTTGTGCATGGTCTTGCATGATCTTAGCAATATATGTGCAGAACCATGGATGAACCATGCATTATTTGTGCATGGTCTTGCATGATCTTAGCAATATATGTGCAGAACCATGGATGAACCATGCATTATTTG
>JAUZND010046633.1:0-13464 GCA_034780555.1 Coelogynopora nodosa | reverse complement strand
CCCCCCCCCCCCCCCCCCCCCCCCCGTACGAAGGGTTAAGTAGCATTCGGGCTCCATCCAGCACCTTATTTTAAATTATAATATTTAAAAAAATTTACTTTGGTTTAACATGCTTTTAAGGAAAGTTTTAATCAATTTCTGAGAATAAAGCTGTTTTCAGACGAAATAAGAAATATCAGAAGTTTTCAATGACTTCAAGGAATTTGAATAAAATTAAGAAATGTTTAAAGACTTTAAAGTTAAAATTTAAGGATTTTATTTTGTAAATTTCTTCAAACGAGCCAAATGAGGAAACGAACAGAATGTTAATTTTATGAATAAAAAATAAATAATAAAAACCGTTTCTAAAAATTGAATCAATGTTTTCCAAATTAGATCTGCAAAAGGTGTCGTCAACCTGAACAAACATCATTTAATATGTTTAATGTCTAAAATATTATAAACCAATTATCATACGTATAACATTATAACAACACTAATTTATTTAAAATATAATATAAGCAAGACAATACATATTATAATCATCAGAATAGAATTGATAAAAATGGAATACTATTTAAATTTAAATCAATTATAATTAACCACATCTTAATCAACAACATAAAAAAATTATAAAAAAAGGAAAAACTAAGCTAGAGTAACACCAATTTTCCATAGAAGGTGAAAGTATAGAATTACTATTTATAGCTACTTCAAAGTTGTCTGATTTTGAAGATTACACAACGGTTTAATAAGCATATAAACATTAAAAATGCTAACTTTCAATACAAATACGTTGAACAATCTAATAATAGCAATCAAAACAGAAATGTAAAAAATGACAAACTCTACTACTCGATTCTACTACTATTCGAGTTCAAGATACAACATAGCAAAACAGAAACACTGAGAACTTACATTGGCAGAGCCAACAGAAATAAGCAATCACAACAACATAAACGAGTACAACAATATACAATGAGGAATTGTCATTCAGTCTATAAATAAGGCAAATCGAGTGGACAGAAAAGGAACACTAAAGGACATTATGGAAGATTCATCAGTTAATGCGGTGCCGATAAAAATAAAACACTCTTAAGAACATGTGCATATCTATTTTTTAAGGCAATAATATTCTTATTTTTTTTAGTTTTAAACAACAACAACAACTAAACCACAAAAATATTCATTGCATAAAACAAGCCACATAGTTTAATTGTATCAATTTTTACATTAATGACAGATCCATAATATAACCTTGTACAGACATAGTGTATTTAAATAACATTATTAATAGCATTATATAAATCCAAATAAAAAGAATTAGTCAACTCTAACTATGTTCGGACTTTTTAGTATAAAAAATTCCCAACATTATCAGTGGAATCAACTATTGAAGTGGAACCAACACGAAATGAAAACCAATTGTTAAAATTAAATAAAATACTAATAAAAACGAGTAGATAATTAAATTAATTATACATTAATTGTAGTTTTCGCTGAGGTTTTCTTATACAAAAACTTATATTATTTTTTTATTCCTTTTCATATCAAATAATTCACTGTTATATGTACTCATTATATTTATTTAAAGCAGTAAATTCTAAATGTGTAATGACCGTACTTTTTTATTTAATAGGTAGTAAACACCGTTCCATTTTAATCAATGATTTATTTTTAATATATTGATTTTAATGTTAAATGAAATTGTACTTGTTAAATAGAAAAATACGCCTGTTAAATTAAATAATATTCTGGATTGTAAATAGTGAATTATATACGTTAAATTACCTAAGTTTTCGGCCCTTAAACAATATAACGATACTCGTCGCGCAACTCGTACGTTTAACGGCCTCATCTTAGGTAATTAATGTATACTTAACAATAGTATCTGATACATTATTAAAATAATTGATTTCTATAAAAATGGTAGGCCTCTATATTGACCGTGAAATTGACTACAATCAAACAATAATAAATAATTAATTGCAATCAGTACTAATTAACTTAGGAAATGTTTAATAAATTATTATGAATGCGCATATTAATGTTAAAACAAATAAAAATTTGCAACGTCTGATAATATTATAACGAATGATATTTATTCAAATATAACGGAAAGTGACACAAATATGTTTTGAGAATTCATTATTTAAAATGTGCAATCACAGAAGTGGAAACCTCTCGCAATCGATATTCCAGATCTAAACCAACATTCATTTCACTGTCTACCATTAATTATTATTTAATCGATACTGTTTAAATACTCAGATTAAAACATAAATATCTGTCAATTTAACTCTGATGAACGTAATTTATGCATTCCTCACAAGTGAACATTACTTGTCTTTATTTATCGTAATTTATGTATATTTAAAATTCCTCTAGACAAGTATAATGTAAAAAATTATTCAAACTTAGAAAGTCTGTGTTTAGATCTGAGATTCCCATGAAAACGACACGTGACTTTGCACGCGGATAATACAACTGTAAAAAACGTACATTACATATAATAATAGGATAAAAATATAATAAATCTATATCGTAGCACAAATCCGATGAATAATCGATATAATTGTCCAAAATTCTATTTATCTAAAAATTGTTTTTACCGTTTAAGGTGCAGGACAACAAATATAATAAAATTATAAAAAAAACAAATGAATAAATTCAACATAAAAAACTTACTTTTTGACGAACTACAATTAGAATAAAGAGAAAACAGGAGGCGTCTATTAGAAATAATATTTTTGGGTGAAGTTCACCAAAAAAGAAGTAGTGTGGAAGGTGTAATTCTAGTGTTGCACACGAGTCAATGGTTTATACGGATAGACATCATCGGAATAAACCATAACACAAAATATTTATCAATTTAATAAAACTTATAAAATTTAATGTTATGATATATTAAGGGTAATAAATATAGAATGCAATAATAATAAAAAATCAGCATAATATTTACAGTTTTCATATAAAGTCAATTCTAACATGGTTTCTGCATATTATGCATGTTATAACAAAATTATATATTCAGTTTACAACAATCTTAATTTTTATGTTTAGGACAATCAATGACGAATTTGAAGACTGAAAGAGTCTACTAATTTTATTGCTGAATAATTAAGCTAGGACAAAGCAAAATATAGTGCAATATGAGGCAGTGTTTGGTTTAGTGCAATCAAATTAACTGTATATCATCTGGAATACATATATAAGTCAAGTGGAATAACTTAATTTTGCCCTATATGCTACAAAGTCTAATTTGATTCAATTCTCAGTGTACCTCGGTGACCTAAGTGCCCCCCACCTGTTGGGTATTCCTGTTCCTCGTCCTCCTCAAATATGTCCAGATCCGAGTCTCTATCCTCCATTACGGCACGATGCTGATCCATTCGCGAGTCCGCCCGACCAACCGTACCACCCAGTGCCGAGCTGAGCTGACTTGCAGACCGCGAGATTCGCGGCAACGATCCCCCCCCATCTTGCATCAACGAGAGGCCCATACCCGCCGTGTAGCTCGGCTTGAAGGGGATGGCAGGGCCTCCCCCTCCTCCTGTCACTCTCCCGTTGTTGCCGTTGTTGACAGCACTGCGGCTATCGGCGGAGCGGGCGGCGACGAGAGTGGCGTTGGGAAGCATTGGGGCGCCGTCCTCCTCATCGCTGAAGTGGCTGTCGGGTTAATGGAAAGGAGGTGGACCCGTTATGTAACAACTTACACTGTGTCTTCGTTCAGAGGGTCAATAATCAAAATTATTAATATACGCTGCAATTTACATAGAACTATAGAAAGTGCACATGTTGCAAGTAAGTAGTAGCTTTTAGAAGCAAAATCTGTATGAATTACAAGGACAGGAACCAAAAGCTGACATGGGGATAACTTCTGGATTGCAAGGGTATAGGTAACTATGTCGTTCAAAAGTGTTTGATTGTTTTTATTAACAATCCAAAGCAAATTATTATTTGTTTAGATTTCCAGTAAATTTATCGCCTGTGGTGTTTAAGTCAAGTTATAAGACATATTGTGGAGGATACATTTACGTTTCATCATTGTAAATTGGGCTTTTATGACGTCATCATTACAAAAAAGCGATATGAAGAATTAAAATGTTTAAAACGAATGACACCATATTTTTCTGTTGGGCGACAGTGACTATTCGCGCACCAAATTCTATAGCTAAATCAGTCAATGGGAAGAAGTTTCTACCATTGTTTGATGGACTACAGCCCAGTGTAGAGAATCCGACGCCGATATATAGGTCAAGAAATTGCTACTTTAAAACATGATAACAAATGCCATTAATTCCAAACTATTGTTTTAAATTTAACAACCCAAAAATACTAATATTTTCGACAGAACAAGGTGTAACATTTAAAGAAACAATAAAATATAAATATATCTTTTTCGTCATGGTAAAATCTCATAATAGATTAAGACATATTCATAAGGAAATATTCAATGTTTTCAAAAGACTGACAGTAATGTACCAGGGAAAACATTGCTTGTAGTCAAAGAGACCGATCTGAAAAATAAAAATATTAAAAAATCCAATCTATTTAGAAATATGTCAAGGGAAACTTAAAAACCATAAGAGAAATCCAGGGAGTAATGTAATTAATTATAATTATAATGAGCGTATATTACTTAGTTTATGAAATATATACCTTGTACAAATATATGAAATAAAATATTTATGTGAAGGAAGTGCCATTGACTAAAATGAGATATTTGAGAGAAAATGTGAGATAAAATTACAATACTACTATTATGATAAGTAATACGTATTATACAAGATTGCAATTTAAAAAAACTCCTTAAATTCGACATACTCTAGAGCAAAAGGGTTCAGCAAAAGATTTAGTTGGATAAATGAACAAATTTAAATGACGGTTCTTAAATTAAGAAATGATAATTAAATGACAAAGAAATAAAATATACTATTACGATTATGAGTATGGATTGCGAAGCTATTTTCTACGTCATTTTATTTTTTTAATATTTTATTTATTTAAAGTATACTACTCATTATTTTATTGAGTAGCACATAAATATATTTCTAATAATTACAAAAAAAGCACATGCTTTATAATTGTATTCGTCTTGATTAGTAGAACAAAATATTTTACAGTATACAACAAAATCACCAGGGACCATAGGATTAGGCATCCGTGCTTTTAGATGACTTTTGCTCACTTTAAAATGATAAACTATTTAAATTATAATAAAATACAGTGCACGTATTTTTGTATTAAAAAAAAATTTCTGCCCTTAAATTTTGGTAGCCTCAATCAAGTCCCTGACTTTCAACAAAGTGAAGATATAAACAACAAACATAACTGAAAAAGATTCATCTAAATATGGCAGAAACAAATAAAAAGTGACAACTAAATAGCGACGAAACAACACCGAAGGCGATAAAAACAACGAAAAAGTATCTCTTACTAGAACGAGGGCACTGGCTGCGATGAGTCATGATGGATATTATCGATTGGCCACATTCTAGCGATGAGATAAACAACGAAGCAACTGCTATAAATATAATCTAGACTAGCATTCTGACGTGCGCATTAAAATTACATTATTACGTAACATAACTATCTAAGTAACAATTAACAGAACACTTAAAAACAAATAATATTTGTCCAAAAAAACATTGAGCTGACTAATATTGCGCATTGATTCATAATTATTTATGTGTTTAAAATTTGAAAATTATTGTATATCCAATCATGAATCTTTTAACCATCAAGAAAAATATAAAAACAGATTATACGAGTTACATAATTAAATCAATTAATGTAAATAATTAATTACTACCAAACCAACAGCAACCGTAAATATATATATTTAATATCGTCATCAACACTACACTGAACAGGTAATAATATCAAAGTGGCTCAAACTACATACGGAACTGACACATACATACAATATATACGCATGGTAAATAATATGGAAAACATACAAAGAGCGTACATTAATTATCATCTAAAACTAATGTAACGTATATTAAAAGACTTTACACATATTGCTTATAAAAATGCTTATTAATTTTAAAACATCTAAACGTGCATCAGGCAATTGAAAGCAATTATATTTTCAAATGAAACCCCTACCATAAAAAGCAATGCAGCATATTATATAATAATGTTTTACTGATACATTACTGAAATATTAAAATGTTACGATTCTGAGAACTTCCTGACGGAATAAGCTTTAACAAGATCACCGTTTCAATGTCACAAAGCACTGTTGTATAATTGAAACATCGAATTCTCTGAATTAAATAATTTAAGCTACAGATGTGCGCAAGCTTTATTTAAAATAACAAAAATTGACTCTAATATGGTATAGCAGATACCAAAGATGAAAATATGTCATGACAAACAAACAACAAACCACACGGCATACTTGACATTGAGTACTTTGGTCGAGGTGGAGGGGGACTTCTTCTGTCGACGACATCGGAAGAACCAAATCATGAAGCCGATTAGGGCGACAATGACCAGGACACTTATTACCGACACCGCCACAATTATCGCTAAGAGGGAGAAAAGAATGTAAAAACAGAATAGTGTGAACTAACCGGAAAGAGATAACATGAAAAAGAAAATAGATAGTGCAGTGGTTTTGATAGTAGATAGACAAAAAGGGAATGAAAACTAGAAGGTAAAGAAAGAAGGAGAGAAAGTGAGCTATATATATATAATATAGTAAAGTAGAATGCAAGAAACAGAGTGTAAAGTAAAACAGTGAAATAACGTGGAAAGTAAAATAGAAAACAATAGGGAATGAACAGTGAAATAGACAAAATTGGGAAATATAAAAAAATAATGGAGTGTAATAAAGCAAAATTGACGGAATTGAAAGTTGAGTGAAAATGGAGTAACAATATGAAATATCTATATATTATATACGTATACAATAAAGAAATATAAAGGGATAATGATTTTATTGATAGAAAAAATCGATGTTATTGATATTAACGTAAAAAGCCTGGGAAGATTAAAATAATATTTATTGCCTTTAAAAATACGGTGCTATGTAACGGTGGGCCTGAACCAATATTTAGTCGAAGTGCATCGATCATCCAAAATTTCTTCATATTTCACTTCCTAAGGCTCATACAAGTATTTTAAGATGATTCTTAAAAAAATCGTGGGAAAGCTTCATTGATGACGTCACTTTTTCAAAATGGCGGACATCTTGAATATAAATATGCCTATATCTCAAAAACGAAGTTAGATAGAACCAATAAATGTATTACCAACTAATAGAAATGTGTACTCTAACTACCGAAAAAATGTGTTTTCGAGGCCGTAGTATATATTCTAATGACGTTACATGTATAATGACGTCATATAACACGAATATATAAACATTGGTATAAAATATAAGTTTTTAAAGTTTAGTACTGAAGACGTATTATTAAGAAAAACATAATTCAATATAAATTTCACAACAATTAAATGTAACATAAGCATATTAAATACAAACGTAGACTATGAGCACAGAAAACGTTATACTATAAGCACATTGTTTTACTACTAACGCATTATGAAATTGTTGCCATCCTTTTCATAAAGACATCCAAAAACGCATTCAATTACTCGAATATGGACGAATGTCAATAATAATGGCTACACACACAATAACTTACAAGTGGTTGCAATTATAGTCCAAAACAGCTCGCAACAGTCGGTTTGAATACATTGGGTGACCATCATTCACTTTATATTTTATCCATGTATGTTTAAAATCAGCATGGACTGATTCTGATGCCTGCTCGCCCCACCGACTTAATTCACTGTTCCGTCTTCTACAGAATTCAGGCCCATGAAAAAACACCGCATGTATTTTAGGTTAATAAAAATTTTAGGCTATAAAGTTTTCATATAATAGTTAATAAATTTACCAATCTATAATCAATTTTATAAATTTTAATTTATGTTAATTAATTACAAAATTTTTAATTAAATTGGTGTTAATTTTGACTTTTTAATAAAATATTTCTTAACGTTAGTAATACATTGTATAATTATAAAATATGTCTGAATAGTAGCAGTCTAAAATTAATACCTTAAGTTTAAATATTTTTTAAATAATTAAACAAAAGTAATAAATACATTCCTCTACTACGCAACACCCACCTAGAAACAAGCCCAAAACAAACGTAGTAGAGCATATTATGGTTTTTTATTAACCTTATATCTCCCACGCTATCAAAATATTTAGTTAGACAATTATATACTGCAAATATTTTATGCACTGGATGAAACAAAAATATGTAGAAAAGTAGAGAGAAAATAAATAAATAAATAATTCAAAAAGGATATGTTCCCAAACGGGAACATTGGGAACTCTAGTTACAATATTTGCGAAATTATCAATGTAGAAAATTCGTATAATATGATACATGAAGTTCAGTTTTTATTTTCAATTATAACTATGTGGGCTACAAGTAGTTCATGATCTACATTAATAATATGGATTATCAGTATAATATACAAACTTTACATTTATAATAATCAACTTGTGTAAGTATTGTACTGTACTAATAGCATGTATTTTTAAAACAGTTTAGCTTGTAAATATTAACAGTAAAGTTACTCTTTGTTATGATACAAATGAAACAGTCCTTCACCCGAAGCTTCACTTCATATTTTTGGCACTGATGGCAGCAATTCTTTCCACACTGTACACGGCGGCCTTGACTTGCATCAATCCCTGTGTGACCAATTTCATCATATCTAATCATATCTAAGCTAACGTTTAATCGTTCTAATCCAATATATATAATTATAGTGGTCTAATATGATGCATACGGCCCCAGGAGCAGCTTGGCATGGGCACCTCCACCAGTCTTGAGGAGGCACATTGTAATTGTCCTGCGAAATTCAAGATGCGTCCTGTTATGAGGATGAAGATGGGAGTAAAGTCTCCATGCTACGACAACAGAGACATTTTGGGGAATTTATGAACAGTGGCCACCACCACTTCTTAGCGGGGATTGTTGGTCGGTAGGATCCTGACGGCCTGTCAATGACGCCTCCAAGTTCCTATAGGCTATTAGGAAGAGAGGGAGGGAGTGAAGGTGAGAAGAAAACCGAAAGAGGGATGGAGAGAGTGAGGGTGAGAAGGGATGAAAACATCATTTAGATTATAAAATCGAAACATAACATATATTATTTATTGATTTATAGGTATACCTTCATAGTATTTCCTTATGAAGAATGCCTCAGGAGTATTGAGAGTTTCTCTCTTCACTCTTCTTTTCAACATCTCCACTGATTCATGTGTGAAGTGTTTACTGGCACATACGGCTGTAGCATTATCTTGCCACGTCGTTATGTATATGTTGCCATCTGTTCGAAAGTCAAATGCACCTCTACCTTCTTTCTTCAATCAGCGATCACTTTTCCTCACTTTGCAAGCTCCATTTGATCTATTCTGCAGCAATGTTCCAGTTGTTTTAAAACCTCCTCCTTTCAGATCTGATAGTAGTTGATGGTAGGAAGTGAAGAAATTGTCAATGAAAATGAAGTGATTTGTGGGATCAGAATGTTCACCTACTGACTGCAGCATATCATTGACGACACGAGTACCCAAGATTGTGGATTTTGTTCCTGGTCACCAGTTGATCTACCTTGGTAGATGACAAATTTCTAGGAATATCCATCTTCACCAGCAAGTACCCACAGTTTGTATCCAAATCGAATTGGCGTACTCTTGATGAACATCTTTATTGAATGTAGACCCCTATAGGGTACCATGGCTTCATCAATAGACAGTTTTTTTTGTGAAAAACTCCAAATCTTTGAAGAGCTGTATTTAGCAGTTTGTACAGAGGACATACTTTGACTGCCTTGTCACCAGGTGTGATATTATGTTTGTCTGCCAGATGAATATATTTCTTGACTGTCTGAAATGTATTTCTACTCATTGTTGAGAACACTATGTCAACATGAAGATCTTTTTGGTTTGACCAATAATCTGTTTCAGAGGGAACGCAGTGATAGCCCGATAAATCTGCATCACTCAACTGGAAATTTTGATCACGCTTATCTCTTCCGCATATAAAACAGTTTAATGTTTGATCAACTTTATAATTGCATCATTAAAAATGTCTTTCCAGATTGTAAAGGCAGACATGTCAGCTAATAAGGGATAATAATCATTCTCGAGAACAGTGGTTGGTACATTACTATCTAAGCTATTCATTCTATTGACTTTTCTACACCATCTTCGATTAATTTCATTATTGTCTTCATCCTCCTCATCATCATTATTTTGAACAAGTTCTATTTCCCCTCCTGGTTCAACTAACAGATTCTCTTGAAGTTCTTCTTCTTCATCTTTTGGGACTTCTTGATCACCTGAATCAGAAGGCAGTATTATGAGCTCGGTTATAGTTTCATCAATATTATCAACAGCTTCACGCATTGTAATGAACCTGTCTCGTCTGTGGCTGGCGGATGTTTTCTTAATCTTGATGAGTAAGTAAATAAAACAAATAAAATAAATTTTCATCTATGTAAATAAAGATAGCATAGTAATATTTTCACAGATATTAATTATACATATTGGTATGTAGGCAGATGTTCATGTCCATTTTTAATCAAAGAAAATATTGAACTTTAATTAGGTATATTGAGAATCAACTTCAGCATAGTTAACAACAGTCTTTATATTCTCTAATTATATAATCACCATAATTATACATAGTATTCGTATACATATATGTATAAGTACATATGCATAGCTATGAACATGGCAGTAAAACAATCATATATTGTAATTTATTGTATTATCTATTAGTTATATGTTTCTTCAGTGTCCGTTTTATCCAGATTTTAGTGTTTTTCACCGATTGTCACTACTTACCCTTTTTATTTAATACTTATTACTTCCTATTAGAATACATAAAATTTTTATAACTAATAGCCAATCACTGGTTCTTAATAATTTATTTAATTCTATTTATTTTTAAACTATTTATTTATTTTGTTTTTTCGGTCTAAATTTATATTTGTTGTTTTGTTGTCAAGTTTTAATTTTGATTTTTCTATTAAATTTTTTTTTGAATTTATTATATAAAAAATATATTTTTTATAGTCATCTAAAACTGAATTATTATTTTGATTTAAAATAACTCATAAAACATGTTTATGACAGTGATTATTTTTTTTAATAATATATAATCACTTCCACCTTCCATAAAAAAACATGCAAAAAAATAGGTACGTCATAAAAGTTTGTCTCTATATAACTTTCGTGATACACATAGGTTGTAGCTACTTTTTTCAACAAAAATAGTACTTCATAAGAAATACCTAGAGCCGAATTTTCATAAATGTATTCTTTACCTATTCTTACATACAATTTTTTCAACAAAAAAAAACATTATTTTCACAAAAATGACTTACCTTTTTTACATGAATATATTTTCGGCCAACAACGTGCAATAGAATCGGATACAATATGAAAAGATATTTTAGTAACTCATTTATTAATTAAAACGCAATATATCACAATAAAATTTAATTTGTATATTTTTGTTAATTTTACAAAAGGTATACAAAACGCATGTGTTTAGTGATAAACTGATGTATTTAGTAATAAACGCATTTGTTTAGTGATAAATGTATTTGTTTAGTGATAAATGCATTTGTTTAGTGATAAACGCTTGTGTTTAATAAAAAACATTTTCGGCCACCATATTAAACAATCTGTAAAGACTGCAAAGCATAGCTGCGAGACTAATTAGCGTCACCTATAATAGGGGACGCTAATTAATAATTGCTCAAATAAGGTGATACTCAGAATACTATAATATAAAAACTATTTAACAAAATAATGTATATATCTGTATGTATTTCTATTGTTATAAATGAACATTGAAAATGTATTCTAATCATTTTAATAGGGTAATATGGGGTAATATCGCCACTTAAGACATCTTTTCGCATTTTTTTATACAAAATATAGTAGTACACTTCTAAATTTTATTAAAATACTTAGGAATTAAAATATATTTCTGTTTATACTTTCCCATACTCAGTTTTTCTATCATTCTCTCTCTCTATCTATTTATATCTCACTATCTCTCATTCTTCTTCTTTTTCATTCTCTCTCTTTCTCATTCTCCGCTCCTATACTGTCCATATTTCTGTCTCTCAATATGTTCACCTTTTTTCTTCCATTGATATATAAATAATTTTTAACGTAATACTGATATTTGTTTCGAATGATTTCTACAATTTTATTTTTTCTGAATTATTTAAACTACAGGGTGTCCACAAAGTCGCGCATCATAGGAAAAATAGAAAATATTTATTTATGAATATTTATTATAATATTAATACGTAATATTATGTACATAGATTTAAAACTTAAAATTTAACCATAGAGTAATATTTTGTATAAATAGTAATAATATATATTCATAAAAAAAATTCCTATGATGCGTGACTTTGTGGACACCCTGATATTGATCAGTATAACTTTTGAGATTATATTGTATTAATTGTATTAATTTTTATTGTACGTATAATATACATTGATCCAATGATGAAATCAAACGTCTCTTGTGATTGACCCTTCATGCCCATTGTGTCTCCTGATATTAATTCGTCGTGTATGTTGCCACTCGTAATTACACTTAAGAACTCCACCACCACTCCAACTGTTATGTCATGATCCGGTAATAACTTGGCCAACTTTGTGCTATAAGAGACAAACTTCTGGGATGAGCCAACCCAATAACTAATACTAGTAAACAACATAAACAAATGTGTATGTCACAGACTGTATAGTTTATAGCTAATGTCAAAAACGCAACTGTTTCCCTGTAGTGTACTTGCCTCCCAATGGAAATTAGGGTTGGCCAGCGGCGTCCCTCCCTTGACCCTTTATTTTGACAAGAAAACTTACCTCTACTTCCCTTTCTCTGCCATGAAAAGTTGACACATCATTTACACATGACGCAAAGTTGATCGTTGTAATCAATTTGTCCTTTACCTTCTAACTCTTGCCATGATACTGTATACCTCTTCTGTGTATATACCTACCGCTGCATATGTGGACACAAGGAGACTACTAGTTTTGGCTGTCCTGAGCGTTGATTTGGATCACTCTACACCCCTCTATGTCTTTACTTACCTACCGCTGTAGCGTTTCGTCTCTTCAGTACATCATGCATAGCCCAGTACCCCCGACCGTATAGTGGATAGTACTCGACTGAAATTGTAGCTCTAACACAGACGCATACACCTGTAAACTCCTGTATAACCCCATCTAACGCGGTTGACGCTTTGCCAAAGTCCAAACTCTTCATGAGATTGGTGGAAATAGATTGTAGGATATATTATGTCTTATGGGGCACCTACACGAGCAAACTTAGTTGGCAATTTTGGTCGGCGAACTAGTTTGTTTTGTGTTTACACGGTCCAACTTATGGCAAATTTAGTTTGCCGACTTAGTTGGCG
>JAUZND010046622.1:0-20160 GCA_034780555.1 Coelogynopora nodosa | reverse complement strand
AAATAAAATATATCATTACGAGTTTCATTGACGCCCTCTTTTTTATATATTATAAGAAAGATAAGTTAAGTACAATGTAAAAAAAATGTTAGCAGATATAAGTGTCCATGACATTTTGCCAGTTATTACAATAATTAAAACCGGTTATTACAACAAACTAAAAAAAAATTCTTTCTGAAAAACATTTATTTAAAATTAAACCATATTAATGGGTGAAACTTAAATTCTAAAAATTGCTTACAAAGGACGACTGTTGTATGCCTGCACAGCTTGCAAGAGCTTCTCACCGAAGTGATAGTTCGATTCAGGAACTTTGTATTTATTGCAGTGATTCTTGAAATCGTGATGGATGGATTCCCGAGTTTGCTCACTGAATATCCCAAGAGGTTTATTTATCACGGAGCAGAATTTTGTGAGATGAAAGCAGATGGCATGCACTCAGATGGCAAGCTAATCAAAAGCGTTTACAAACTGCGAAGTCTTTGTCCACTATTTAATATCTTCCGTTCGTTGATGAGGTGCTTTAAGCAATGAACAGGGTGGTTTTATCGTGTTTTGGAATGATATTGGATACCAGCTATAGTAAAAAAATATTCTACCTGTCACTGAAATTAACAGAAACCCCTAAAGTGCACGCGATTTGCTTCCATGTCACAAAATTCTGTTCCATGATAAATAAACCTCTTTGGATATTCAGTGAGCAAACTCCGGAATCCATCCACCACGATTATACAAAGTTCCCGGATCGAACTATCTCTTCGATGAGAAGCTCTTGCAAGCTGTGCAGGAATCCAACAGTCGTCTTTTGTAAGCTTTTTGACATATAGACATTTTATTATTAATGATTTACTAATATTAATATGGTTTAATATATACATACATGATTATGAATAATTTACAATAACCAATTTCAATGTTTGTACTTCCTGAAAAAAGATAATGGACACTTATATCTGCTTACATTGTTTATTGTTTACATCATTTAAGATTGTTTATTTAATTATTATTATCTCAATTCAATAAAGATTAATGTTGTATTTGGAAAATTCAACTTGTCTTAAAAGATATTTTTCAATTAGACGAAAACAATTGAATTCCGATTATGACGTCATAGAGGTAAATTAGACAATATAAGCGATAATGTGACCATAGAACATCCAGGGACATTAAAATGATCAACAATGGATAAGTAATGGCCACATGTATATTCATTTGTAATACATTTCTAAGCTTTGTTTATGAGTTATTGAAAAAATTGCACATAATTGGCCGCTATATTAGATTATGACGTCATAACTTTTTTCCTTAAAATGAGATTTTGCTTATTAGTGTTTTAGAAATCCTCAGAGGCTACTACACAAAAATTCAAAGTGTTAGTGGGAAGCATTTTTCACAATTTAACGCCAACAAGGTGTAATGTGAGGAAATAATGTACAATAATTTAAATGTTCCAAAATTAAAATTAATTGTCGAAATCAAACCATTAAAATATCGATAAGAATAGGCATGCCAGATAATATACTTGTTTTTTAATTGTCAATGAAATATATTCGTGACAGTAAATAATTTAAAAAACGCGTACATTAACTATAATATAATATACTACAGTAATGTTGCTTAAAAGCAAAAAACTAATTATTATCGAGACATGCCGGATAATAGCAGCAATTATTAATTTTTATTTGTAATACATATTACCTACAGTTTGCGCATAATTCATATACATATATGTATATTTCTATAATAATGTAGTATAATAAATTAAAAAGTATAAATACACTTTAATTTACGCCTTTCACTAATTTTTTTTGCGTACAAAATGTCAATTGACTAAGTATGTACGTGTGAAACAATGTGCGGTTTTAAGCTGTGTTTTACACATACTAACTACCTAATATATGAAATTTATAAAACTGTAATCTATAATATCATGAATATAACACATGCAATATTTCTTAATAGTGATAATTAAACTTTTAATATATAATTAAATCAATGTGCACAATGCCATAGGAGGCTCTGATAAAAGATTATAGTATTTTCCGTCGTGATACCATCAATTAGCTAGTAAACAATCTCAATAATAATTTGATCGAAAGTGAAGCCTGTAATCAATTATGAATAATTATGTACTATTAATCTTCAGTATCAAAACTATCCGCATCACATTTTTCTGATGTGCTGAAACTGAAATATAAAACTGGAATTATTCAAAGAAACTACTGGATATGTAATACAATAATATAAAGTTAATGCTAAATCGTAAACGTCATTACATGATATCCTTCTTAAATATATGCGCAACTAATATGAGCAAGGAAGCAAATATTCTCTACAAGCGATTGAATGTTTTCTCTGATATGATGACATCGACGTAGGCAATATACAAACGGTTTAAATAGTAAGACATATATTTGTGTCAATGAAAATGAATCGCTGTATATAATAAGACATGTCACTGCCTTCCAACAAACATCTGCGTATTCCCAGTGTATTTCTTTTAAAGTTACTTTGGATTTATTTGCCAATAAACGATAGTAGTATGGAATATCTCTTTCTGCAGCACCCCCCCCCCCCCTCCGCGGCCGATGACTCATCCCCTCCTCGAAACCGAAACTAAATATAAAAATATTCATGACTCATCCCCCCTCCCTGAAATGGAAACTAATTTTAAAAATGTAATAATTGTAAAATGCCGAAATCTTATAAAATAATTCCCATTAAATTAATTCCCAAAATTATAAACATTCCTGAACATTTAATTCACAAATAAATATTGGAAAGTAAACTGTTTTCAAATTAAACAATTTGTTACTTACTGGTTAAATTCAGACAAACAATACTCTCGAGTTAATTTCCACATGTAAATAGCATTTTAAATCACTGTCTAAAATTGCAAAAAGTTTTTACATTTAAAGTAATGGAGTAGATTTCAGTGCTCAATTTTGTATGTTGACACGACATAAAGAATGTTGTATTAACATGTTGCATTAATGGTCGGTTTCAACAGACATGAAAATATATGTAAATGTTTAGTAAATAAAGCCAGACTTTTATTTCCGGAATTGCCAGAAAAGATTACATTAAAAATATTATAACAGAACGCAGAAATTATGATTAAAATCACACCCCCAACTACCACCCATCTACTGCTATTGTTTTCTCCGGACTTCAGACCTTAATGTAAGATTACCCTGGCATTTTTTCAATTAAACTTTGTATCAAGTATTAAACAGTTATCATATAATTGTGGTCATTATTCTATTTAAAACCTTATTCATGTATCTGTTATGATTTTATTATTATAAAGAAAGTATTGTTGCATTGTCAAAGCTTGAAAACGGAATTTATTGTCATAATATAACTAATTCTTATAATTATTCATTTTACAAATTGTTTTTACAATATTGTATGTATACGGAATAAAGAGGTATAATTTGGTCTCACCTTTTATCACAGCCAAGCTAAAACTTATTAGATTCTTGCTGAATATTAAATGAAGAAATTGTTTTTAAGAACTAATTTACCCCGACTTGTATAATTAAGTTATCGTTAAAATATATACTGAAAAATACGATAGAAAAGATTTTTACAAAAATATATATGACTCATCAACCCCCAGAAAACAAAGCTAATTTCCTAATCGTGTTCCTATTGGCCGATTTCAAATAGGTCAAGGACGTTTCCCACTAAATCGTGGGCGGGGAATTCGAATTTGGGCTTTTCCAATCGACTAGATAATTCCCTACTGATTTTTTATTTTCTAATTAACAATTTCATGCTGAAGAAATGAGCCCGCCATCACAGCCTTCATCTATCCCGCTTGATTCTATCCAGCATTTGCACTACTCACGCTTATCCCAGAATGTTCTCGCCGTCATCATCATCACAACAAATACTGTCTGGGTGGCTGCTCTTATTTCAAGCAGTTACGTCAACTCCTCGTCACCAGCCTAACTTTTACAATTATTCACCTGATCATCAACAACGCTATTCAACTCCTCCTTCTCCTCATTATGCTCCATCACCCTCTTCTATACGTAGTGGATCCTTCCAAGGTCGATTACTACAGCAACTACAAGTAGTACCACAATCAAAAACCTCCTTTTTTCACAACACTGTGGTGTAGCGGAGCAGGAGTGAATTGGAGAGAGATCGCTTATAGCAGTGTGCGCAGAAAACTTTTTTTATCTCCACCTTCATCCCATCTCAACGTCTCTTCCCCCTCATGTACTTTATCTCAGCGAGATATGTTACCTGTGCTACACCTCCTCCTCCTACTACTCCCCCTGCTAACATTATGCGTCTTTCTTCAACGACGAGTCATTCAACTTCCCACTGTCGCTCAGCAGCACCACCAACACTATTTTTTTATGAGGCTACGGTAAAAAGAGCAAGAAGAGAAATGTTAAAACAACAAACTTTTATATCTACTCCCAGGAGGGATTCATCATTGTTGGACATGTTTAATGATTCTACTTCCTCCCCTGCTACTATTACTACTACTACTAATACAATATGTCTACACCCAGAGGCAACTAGTCAACCATTTTCACGTGTCATCATTGACTCACAGGTATCTAGTATATCAAGATCAGTAGATCGACAACAACCCTCTACAAGTGCAGAGTGAGTGAATTTAGGTGTGGTCAATGTACTAGTACTGTATTCTCGACAGTGGATTGACTATGCGAACAACTAGACTGAAAATGCTATACTAGGTCACCAATATAACGCTAAATTCAACCGGTTATTCTTGGATATGTTTGCAGACGCTGGTCTAGAACAAATAATAAATTTCCACACAAGAGGCACCAACAACTTGGATTTTTTTTACAAATAGACCGTCGCTAATGAACAACACAAAACCCCTCCCAGGTATTTTTGACTACCAAGTTGTCTATGTAAGTACAAAGATCCATTTCGTATGTAAAATACCTATTAAACGTAAAAACTAGTTATGGCAAAAGGCTAATTTGGATGGCTTAATCCAAGTATAACTGATTTATCGCATCACCTACTACCCTAAAACAATTTAGCTACTGATCATTTATGGGAAAAGTTTAAAATTTCACTCCGCGAATGCTTGGATAATTATGTACCTTTTAAACTTATCTATCAGCGATTTAACCAGCGGTTGATAAATAAGTCAATCAAACGTTCATCTAAGAAGAAAAAAAGTCAATTCAACAAGGCACGTCGAAGCAATAACGATGCAGATAGAGCTATCTTCCGTACCCATCAATAGAAATGCAAAGAAGAATGCAAACATGCCCACGATAAATATGTTAATAAAATAGTCCTCGATGTGACCTCGGATTTAAAAGGGGTCTCCTCCCTTAAAAAGATGGGATCTTGCACAGTAATCCAAACCAGAAAGCAATCATCCTGAATGACCATTTCGCTTCAGTCTTCACTGCTGAAGATACCAGCATCGGTTTTCATCATCTTAACACCAATCCTTTACCATCGATTGAAGACATCCACATCATGCCTGAGAGAGTATCCAGACTACTTCAAAATTTCGTTATCAACAAAGCCACAGGCCCATATGACATAGCGGCAAATTTTTTAAAGAATACAGCCCTGTCTACTGCACCTTTATTAACACATATATTCAAACTCTTGTTACATCAGGGCATACGACCAAATGACTGGAAAACAGCAAATGTTTCCCTTATTTTTAAAAAAGGGGACATATCAATGGCTTCCAACTACAGACCGGTCTCCCTGACCTCCATATGTTGCAAAATATTGGAACATATACTCTTCAACATAGACGCTGAATGCATAGATGTGTATACAAGACCTAGCTACGGGGATTGATAACTCACACTAAACCGATGCTATACTTCTCGACTTCTCAAAAGCTTTCGACGTGGTCCCACACGGAAGGCTCCTATACAAACTCGAGCACTACGGCATTCGTGAGAATATATTCATTATATTCTTATATCCAATTGTGTATATAATATACACAATTGGATCTCCAACTTCTTAAGAAACAGAACTCAACTTTTTGTTTTTGAAGGTCACTCGTCATCAGCTGTTCAGGTTTAGTCAGATGTGCCACAAGGAACGATATTAGGCTGTTATTCCTAGTCTATATAAACGACCTTCCCGCGTCTGTCACATCCACGACTCACCTTTTTGCAGATAATTGTCTCATTTACAAAACCACTGACACATTAGTAGAACAACAACTTCTAGAAGATGATCTCGACCAACAACAAACATTGGAGACCAACTGGTTGATGAAGTTTCATCCCGAAAAATGCGAGGTCTTACAAGTATGCTTGAAAAGTTAACAATTATCACCCATCTACACTATTCATGATAATTCACTGCAATCAGTATCTTCAGCAGCAAAGTATCTGGGTGTGAATATTAACAGGAAACTTGATTGGAGCGTACATATCAATACGATCACTAAAAAAACTAACTCCACTTTAGGATTCCTGAAAAGAAACTTAAACAAGTGCCCGACTGAAGTGAAATCCACGTGCTACAAAACAAAGGTCAGAATATTTTGGAGTACGCATCAACTGTTTAGTGTCCGCATAAAACATCTCATGTCAAGCAACTTGAAAAGGTTCAAAGCAATGCTGCAAGATTTTGTACCAGTGACTACAGCCATACAAGTAGTGTAACAGCCATGTTTAAAGATCTCAACTGGCCTTTTTTTTAAACAATACGGGATAACGCTACGCTCACAATGTTCTACAAAATTACTCACAACTTAGTAGACATCCCCCATAATACACAAACACGAGGACAAGATCACCGACTACGGATTCCACATTCGAGAACCGTAGTCCACCAACAATCCTTCTTCCAGAGAGGAATTTTGCTCTGGAACATCCTCATGGATGCAACTATATCGTCAGAGTCTGTGGACAAATTGAACAATTCGCTACTTTTGTAACACACCTTGCACCTTTGTAATTTCAACATATTTATTTGTTCAGTATATATTGTGTTTGCCATACAAAAATGCCAGAAATTGTCCTGTATGATGTATATATAAATAAATAAATAACATCGGAGTGAGTGTCATTCAATGTTGGTATCTACAATTGAGGTGTTTCAAAACGAAGTTGTTCGTCGTAGTCAGACTGAAGAGGCGCTGAACGGTTCCGTCAGCTATACCAGATTTACACATACTGTATTAATCCTCCAGTTCAGCCAATCGTTTTTCTGTCATCTATTCGTGCCCACATTAAGGAAACGGTGGATATTTTATTCAATGGTTGCAGTGAATGCAAAGTATTGTACATCCAGTGTTGGCCTTACGAATTTTTCAAATCGATCAACACACTAGCGATATCCTACGTTGTTTTCACTCCCTGCTAACGTCATAAATATTTACACAATTTTCGACTTTACTTTTAATGGTCTCCTCCGTCAGATGAAACAGTTTATTCAAAATGGATCTATTTTGGTCATTGAGTCGATTGAATGGTCTGATCTTAGGATCACCCGCTATTATAGCGTGCCTAATAAACGTGGACATTGTTTTTTCAATTCACCTCCACGGCTAGCAGCGAAAAAGGCTTATGTGAGCGTGGATAATAAATTAGAGGATAACTGTTTCATGTATGTTGTACTATCAGTACTTCACTATGATGACTTAAATAAGAGAAATCGAAACCGTACTTCAACTTACAATGGTTGGCTGAAAGAATTTAATTTCGGTGAAATCACCTTTACTGTCACAGCTCATGACATTCCAAAATTCGAGCGGATGAATCTAGGTTTATTCATTAACCTAGTTGAGTGGGATGACAAGAACATAGAACACCCTCTACGTATACTGCGTGCATGCGGTTATCCACGCAATCTC
The DNA here is from genome assembly GCA_034780555.1 of Coelogynopora nodosa. Lineage (NCBI taxonomy): Eukaryota > Metazoa > Platyhelminthes > Proseriata > Coelogynoporidae > Coelogynopora > Coelogynopora nodosa. Next base: position 12,317 of record JAUZND010046622.1, on the reverse strand, counting down.
TCCGAAGAAATTGAACCCCGCCTGGTTACTATATTGACCGTGAGCGATCCTAAAGAGTTGGAGAAGCCTGCCCACTATGTTGTTGTTACTAACTTGAATCGACTTCTAATTTCACGTGAGAGTAGAGTCCAACAACAACATGCATCTCATCATTGTGATCGATGTTTTTAATCTTTAACGAAGGAAGCAACTCTCATTATACGTAAAGAATACTGCTATACTGGCCAACCGGAAACGCCTGTGTCCTCAACAGAGAAACAGGTTCACTTCTTTGAGAAATATCAGGTAATTAAGTGCCTTATCTACGTTGTTTAAGCCGATATTGAATGCTTTCTAGAACCGAATAATGTTAAAAGTGGTGAAGTCATTACGCATAAAGGCGGCATCAATAGGGTACTAGTTGGACGCCTATCCCAACATGAAGGCCGCAACTATCCGCAATGGCTATAACTCATTCAGTGGTGAGGTTTGCATTATCGATTGTATGACATCATTCACCAACCTGGCGAAAGATGTATACAATTGGAATCGGACCAATGGATGTCAGTTAGAGTCACTCACACCGGCCCAGAAACAAGACCATGCAAGAGCTACTCAGTGCAATATTTGCAATTGTTGGTTTAGTTTTGGTGCCAGAAAAGAAGTCGAGACAATGAAAGTGTTGGAGCATCATCATCTCACAGGGAGATATCGAGGTGCCGCATGTCAAGAATGTAACGGGAAAATGAGACTCCGATAAAATTTCCTGTCGGTATTCTTTCATATTTTTTGCAACTACGACGGCCATGTCCTATGAGCGTAGGGTCTCGGGAAAATTTCCGCATGAGATACTACAGTGATCGCACAGACTAAAAACAAGTATATGGCTCTTGACGCTGACTTTGAGATAGCTCCAGCTGATCAAGAAAGGCAGAAGAGCGGCGTCACTATGAAGATTGGCTTTCGGGACTCGTAACAATTACTGATCGACTCACTGGCCAATTTTGTCAAGAATTTATTACCTTTTGAGCTGAAACAGACACACGAGTTGTTTTCATCTTCAAATGTTTTAACGTAATCGATCTATGAAAGGGTATCTTCTTATATTTTTATCTAACGGGTCCTGACGTCTATTATATCAGCTGTCTCAGTCCGAGTGCAGCGAGGCTAACGATGTTCATGCTCAGAAAGGCTGGGATCTTCTCAAATGCAAAACCTTAGGTGATTACATGTATCTAAGTAACGTATCTATGGTCCTAGACTATGAAACTTAGACTATGGTCCTCTACTTCGACCCTGCGGATGTCCCTCAAGAAGCAACCGGGTTCCATTCTCGTTCTCATTGAGACGCACTATAACCAGCCAATTTCTAATTCCAATTGGAAGAGAAACAAAAAGAAAATAAACTCCCGAGCTTAATAGGGTGCCTAGTAGGTCCGTCCGCCAAACCGTGTGATAGGTCTTCAAGAAATCAAGTAGTTCCAAAACATTCCGATTAGTCGGCTGACTCTGGTACCCATCACTGACGGACTGGGAGATTCTAATAACCTGATCCGCAGGAGACCGCAGTCGGTGCTTATAAGCATGCAGTCAGTAGACAGGTATATTCCTATCTATTTCTTGACTTAGATCAGACAACTCCGGACAACTTGCATGTACGTTCGTGAATCCTCCCTGGGGAAGAACCACAACATGTCTATATCCCTCTCAGCCAAGCCCACAATAAAAACTATAAACAAAAATGAATACTGAGTGTGTATGCATATTCATTATAAACATGAAGCATAATGCCGTTTAACAACAACTCAAGAAACATCAACCCTTTCTGCAGAGACTTAGGCACACATAGAGCCCCAGTGAATGTAGAAATCTCGTGAAAAGAGCCAGACTTGAACACCTAAAGGTTATTGCCGCTGTAGTCTATAATACTCTGAAGGAATAAATGTATTAAGGAGCAAAAAAGTATACAGAAACACGTTCATTGTCATGGGGAAAAACATCGCAGATTTCTCAATTTATGCTGTTCACCTACACTTGATACTAGAGAACGTGTACACCTTAAGTCGGAAGGTGCACAACAAATACGCAAACAACTCTGTGAACAGCGTGCTGGAATTTTCTCGCTAGTTGTACCACTACTAGCCCTTGCCGGGAAAGCTGAACTAGCCGGCGCCATATCGGGAGGAGTTGGCTACGTAGTGTTCGACTTCTTGCTCCTCTTCTTGGGAGTCTCGTAGAGAAAATGAAACGGTTCCACCATTTCGTTCTGTCGCTGGAGAGTTGACTTCTTCCGCTTTTGGGGAGCACCGCCACGAGATAGCAGTGCAAGTGCTGCCGCTGCCTCCTGGTCCCCCGAAACTGGCGAATTTAGTGGTGTCATTAGTAGACTGTTCCATCCATAGTGACTGAGTCGAAATTGGGGGGCATAATAGGTGTAGACTGGTCCATCATAAAACAGGTCTTCGGAATTGAGGCCCCGCGCAAGTTGTCCATAGTCTCGTGTCGAATTTGAATCACGCGAAGGTTAAGACAAGCGACGCATTGTGTATCTCAATGCCGCCCCAAGTATATGCTGTTGCAGCGAAGTAGGAATTGATAGCGCCGGGTTCAAAGCGTTCTTTGTAATCGGCTCACCAGACCATTTGAAGAATCGAACACCGGCTACCAGCTTAGCGAAGTACACCTCCCAATTGGTCTTAACTGATGGTCGTATCAATAAAGTGCTTGTGTATAAAACCCGCAGTGTTGGACTCATGTTGATTTCCGAAGCACTTTGAAAATATTCGAGCAACTGGCTCTGCACGATTGATTCGATTTTCGTAATGTTACCGGCAATGTGATTGCCTGTCTCCTCCTTCGTTGATTAAGGTTAAACGAGTACCTAGTTGGGCTCAGTGCCGTAAAGACCAGCCGTGCGTAGATATGTCGGTAACTATCGATACTGCGGCAATTTTTCAAATCGACAAAATGCATTGTCCGGTCACCAGCCTTGAAGACGCAAAGAGACCCGACTTTGATATCCGAAGTATCCACGCACGGCTTGTTTGCAATCATTGAAGTATCCATCACGCTGATAGTATTAGTAGTTATTAGAAGTCCATGAAAATATAGTTATATTATCTCCGGCTGGATCTGTTTAAATATTCGACTCGCTTAGACGTTTTAAGAGAGAGAGGAGGTCCGATCTGTTCCGTGCAAGAGAGAAGAATGAGCATCGGAGCGTTGCGTAGAGCCTTTTATACTACCAACTTCTAATCAGAAACAAGCGGAAAATACTCATCACCCATTGGCCTACAGCAGGCCAGCGTGAAGGAGGTAAGATCACGTGACCCGATAATTAATGATTATTATGGTAAAGACAAAAATAGATTTACGCCGACTCCTCAAGGAATTCTCAAATCGCCTGGGGAACCCTAACTTTGGAATCCCCGCCCCCGATTTGGTCGGAAACGTCCTTGACCTAGTTGAAATCGGTCAGTAGGAACACGATTTGGAAATTGATTTTCGGTTTCAGGGCGGGATGATGAGCCATATATATTTTTAGATTTAGTTTCGGTTTCGTGGGGGTGATTACTCATATATATATTGTATTTTTAGATATAGTTTCGGTTTATGGGGGGTGATGCAGAAATATATGTTCCATACTACTATCGATGTAACATTGAATGTACTTTTAAAGTTTCCAATATACAATAAAATGAAATCAATATAAATGTAAACGTAATAAAACTTTCAAATCACAGGAGAAACAATATTGCAATAAGCATCAAACTCATGCGTGGCTACCAGTAAGAGATTCTTAAGTCAATGACATATTAAAATTATGGCGATAACTACATAATAATTATGATTTGCATATAAATAAATTGATTGTACAATAAATAATAGGAATGATACTTTTTTTTATAAATATCAAAAAATACAGTAATAATTACAAAACAAAAAATATATAGATTTTTAAGGATTTCTTAGGAACTAAAGGGTTATTTAGTAATTATACAATGTAACTTTTTACACTACTTAACTAGTGTACTTGCTATTTGAATATATAAAAATATAAATCCATGCAATGGAAAAAATTGAAAATCAACACTCTAAAATATAATCAAAAAAAAACTTTAATATATTTTTTTTACATAATACAAAGTGAAGTGATATCGCAAATGACTTAGTAGGTTAGTATTAGAAATCAATTGTTTTAAACTTTGAAAACTTTTAATGTGACATTGTTTTTAGACTCTGAAAGATATAGAGTCACTAGGTTATTATCTACATACATGTATTATTATACTTTATCTACATCCATAACCCAACAACATCGATCTATTTTATCCTTTTATTATCTTTTATTGGATTCACTTATGCTGTATTTAAGCAGATGACCTTTTTGTCATTATCAACCATCTGGCACCCGAATCAGCTTTTAACTTTAAAAATGTATTTATAAATAAAATAAAATGTTGCACTACTTTTCCAATATATTTAAAAGTCAATATGAAGTCAACGCAATTTTTAAATGCACATAAAATAATAAGTTAGGATCAAAACATAAATGAAAGGTACATACTTTTTCGTGGGCAATCCTGACAATCTTGATCCTTCAAGTGTAATATTTCCTAACACATGATTTCGAAATTTTGGATACATTATCATGTATATAAACCAAGTAGTGCATTCAAGCATAAGGAATATCAAAATGCAAATATCAACTAAGTTTATATACAAATCTTTATCAACTTTTTTTTTTGAAAAGCTAAAAAATAACTGAAAAATTGACATTGGAATTCCGGTTAATATATATGGTATTGTGAGAAGGAAAATCACCATCACATATTTTATTTCTAAGTTGTTGTGTGTATTCCCTTGGGAATCCCTTCGAAAATGCATTTTAATAAGTTTCACAGCTAGTACACCGTTTGATATCATTATTATAAGCATCGGACAGGTGACTTCGTAAAATAACAATTTGTATAAGCGAAAAACCGTGGATTTTATTCCTGTTGATTGACATTTCGTACCGTCGTACACGTAGTATTTAAAGAATGGCAGGCCACCAATTAAGCTGAGGAAAGAAATAATCACAAATGATATCCAGACATACTTTTGAGATGGCTTGCCGAATCGAAATGGAAAGTATAACGATATGCAACGGTCAAGGCAAACGTAAGCAAATAATGTAGAATCAGTGCAAGATATGATATTCCTTATCGTTTTATAAATGAAACAACCCTGTGTTTCTTCCATATTAAAATAAAACATGCCCTTGCTGATGTACTGCATTCCTTGATTGGGTATAAAATACATAAATCCATAAATTATAACGTTCATCGTTTGCGAGATTGCTAGACATGGTAAAAACAAAGTGTGTCGAGTTTTAAATAAACCTACATATTGAAATATGTATATGATATGCATATTTAACACAACACAGGTAACTCCAACAATTGGAAACACAAAAACAGATAAAAATCCAAGCAATTTACCCGTGTTGCAGTGTGCAGTTTCGATACCAGGAATGGAGAAATTGCAATATTGCATTATGTTATCAAGTTACAGTTATGCAACATTTATAAATAAAGTATATCAATATGATTGGTATTAAACCATAAATATCAGTTAAATGAATGAATCAATAATTTATTCAACAACTCTTGAGAAGTCATTCAATTTTAAATCGAAGATAAAGACTGTACATGCACCGTTGCGCATTCATCATTGCTCACGAGTATATATATGTTTTTCAACTTTAAATTCGCATAAATCAATGCGCCATTATATCTACTGGTAATATGTGATCTTGTGCAATGTAAGTCTATTGTATTAAGCCCCACTCACACGAGAAACAAAATAGTATCCTAAAAAATTATGAATATTTAAATTTCAGTTGAAAGCTTTGCTTTTTGTGTGTTCTTTTTTCTAGTGGTTTGTCAATTTTTAGTTTTTACAAATCTCAAAAAAACGTGTTTGAAAGTCGGCGGATCACATCACTTGAATTAAAAAAATTAATGGGTATTGCATCGTGCAAAATTTGCAGGCACAGTGACAGACGATTTCTGCAGTTCATTTTTTGTCCTCCATTATAAAAGAATGAGTATGCCAGCATAGAAAGACTAAAAAGTCCGCGCTGGGCTGACGGAGCTAGCCACGGGACACTTGTGAGAGGAATGTAGCGTCACTATCTGAGAAAATCATCTCCGGCGGAAGATCTGTCTGTATCATCTGCTTTACCTGGAGCACCTTTGTCACATAACCGGCAATGAAAAATACAGTTGTCCGCTCCTCGTCAGAGATAATCTGAATTTGCTAGACTGCGCCGTCCACCGATTCTCACTCGTCTTCAGAAAAGTCACATAAGCAACAGCCAGTCAGTGTGTGCTGAGAAGAATTATCTGTGCTGTCCTTATCAAGCCCCAAAGTATAGAAGTATACAAAGTGCAGTGGCTTCGTGAATTTGATTAATTAAGAAAATTGTTAATTTATTAATTATTTGATCAATAAATAATTTCAAGGTCAAAAAATTTTTATGCATTATACATTTTTTACAGTAATCTATGTTAGTATTTTTTATAATATACTTGAATAACCCACTGAATTAGTTTTCAGTCAATCTTTTTTTAAGAATTAGTTTAATAATATAATTTTAATTAACGTAACACTAAATTCAATTAATAATTAATTCATTTAATAACACTACAATAATATTTGTATTTTAATTGAATACAGTAAAGTGGATCTTATTAATGAAATTATAAGAAGTAAATTATAAAAAATTAAATATCTATGCCATAATTAAACACAACAAAATGCATTTATTTCTATTACAAATTAATTAATAAGTTATCTTAATTATTAAATCTTAGTGATATATTGATTTGAGGGCAACAATGTTGAATTTATACGGAGAATTCGACATTGAAGCCCTCAAAATCAATATCATATTAATAGTAGGCTATATTGGATCTATATGTAGATTATCGTATAGCGCTATTTTAAACAATTTTAAGATTTGAATGTGTTAGTAAAACAAACAACAACATATATTATTATATATAAATTAACAATTCATGTAAGTAGTAGGAGATATGTCGACTCTGGATCAAGCACCCCCCCTTTTATAACAATATCAATATTTTATGATAATATCAATTCAACAATTCTGTAAGTCGTATGTCCTTTTATAAACCACGTACATGCTATATATTTACTAATTGTGAATGGCTACCTTATATCACAGACACAATTCACTCAAACATTAAAAAGGATAAAGGTCATGTAGGCTATAAACCTTAGTACTACCTCGTGAAATCGAAAATTACAAAACTTACAAGTAAATTACTTATTTATATAGTATTTTTTGCCAGATCATACCAAGTAAATTAATAAATTACTTGTAATTTTTCTAAGTTATAGTAAGTAATATTATAAGTTTTAAAAAGTCATATTAATTAATTAAGTAGGTTTTGCTTCAGTGGAAATTCCAAGGCTTTCTGCGCAATCATATTGTTAGCATCCTCTTCACTTCGATGAACATCATGATTATCATGCTTCAAGGCTTTTACAAGCAGATCGAGAAATTGACTATTATTCATTTGATAAAAATGCTTGTTGAGTTCCATGTACTATCATCCCGGGTAAAATCGTTATGTTTGCAGATGTTTTACCTGCTCGCCTCCAATGCTCGTGATCCTTAGTTGAAGGACCGTGACCATAATAATTTATATAATGTAGGGGTTCATGACATACTTGCTATATTGACAGAGTTGTAGACATTTTACCATTGTGATGTATTACGGCCACATATTCAATGAGAATTCTGACAAAGTCTAGTTCACTCAGCTTGATTTTGTTACTTACAGAATGATTTCGATGAGAATTCAGATTTAATGCCCCAAATAATCCATTTATTTATTAAAGCTACACATTAGTACATTAGTATACAAAGTTTGAAATGAAAATGTAGTTTAATATAATTGATGCATTTAATTATTAGATGTGTCAATATCATAATCATCATCATCAACAACATGTGAGATATTGATTGAGTCTACTGCATTACGCACTCTGCTGTTAAAAAAATACCAAAATCATTTGATACTCTCCTGTAGAGCTGAATTATAGGGTGAAAAAAGAAGTACCTTCTTGAATTTTTTCGACCTATCCTTCAATTCGTTCCATTGCCTTGTCATTTATCATATAATTGAATAGTTCAATATAATTCACCATTTGTCTTGTACATTGTTTTTCAATTATTTTAAGTTAAATGTCTTCCGTATGTTTTTCGTATGTCCTCCAGAATTGTAGTCATAAGCTTCGACTCACTCTCTTCCTTCTCGTCGTCCACCACATCCTCCATCGATTTTATTGATGTTGCCGCATCGTCGTCGGACCATATTGATTCTTCGTCTGTCACTGATTAATTTGAGTTTGATTTATTTTTCGATATCTTGTTTTGAATGCAGAATTTTTTTTCGTCTGTACCTGTGCAGAATTAGTTCAAATTGTCTATTCAGTTGTGTAGGTAATCGATTACTTGAAGATTATTTCCGTAATAGTAAAAACTTTTTTGCGCTAAATGTTAGAAGAGTCGACAGTAACAATAAATTCTTGATCGAAGTAAGCTCCCATGCGTTAAACAGTACCTTATGTATACTCGCAGTAAGTGTGCATGAATTCGAACAATAGCTATTTTACATATAGGGAATTTATTCTTCATGATTAAAACTTTAACAAACATAACTTATGAGTTATCTATTTCAGATGTTCTCATGCAGAGCCTGTTTCGTTCTATTGTAAATTGTCTTAGTTGATTTCGAAATTGATCTCCAAATAACCATGAAAGATAATCATTGTGTATATTGTTTCTAATAATTTCGATTGTCTACGACGTGGTTCATTTACAATAAATGTTATATTTCTTACATGTAAAGTACATTTTATATTTATTTCTGATGTTTAGAATATTTTTTTGTGAGACTATGATACGTGGTAATACAAAACGTACATTTTGATTAATGTTCAACATGTTATATTTTACTATGTCGTTTTAAACAAATAATGTTTTATTTTCATAAATAAAATAATTTAAAAAATTCGAGGTGGTCTCTTACACTTTCTGTTTTGTTCTATATTGTCTTAATTAATTCCGATTTGAATAATAGAATCACACATGATTAATAAGATAGAATGCCATTTATTATTTTAATTATTTCAAAAATTATACAGCATACATGCTTGTACTTGTTGTATTCTGAGATTAACAAAACTTTCAATTATTTTAGTCTTTGTCCCCTTAGGAACTCGGAGGGATTGTAATAATGCTTTGCCGGGATGGTTTTATTGTACCGCATGTTTCAAGTATGGCTCAATATTCGACAACACACTACTGTTATGCCACTCATTGTTATAAAAGTAAATATAACCAAGTTTTTTGAACATTGTATTGATGAATTCCACTCTTTTTCTTCTATCGGTAGCCATTGTAAAATATTAGTATATGAGTCTAAGTAGAGAATTAATTTCATCCACATCAATACGCAACTCTTACCTTAATGCGCAGCCCTGCTCATCGCTGTTGATATGTGGTTGTGTGTCATGTTTGAAACTGTTTGTCACAATATTGGACATCTCAAGAGTAAAGTTTTAAATAAAATGTCAAGTCCGGAGAGAGCAATTGCAAAAACGACCGTTAGTCTCGAGAGGTTGATGCAGAAAGAAATTTAGCTGTAAAAGCTTCTGTATTTATACTTCAGGTGAGTGACATCAATCTGTAAGTAACAAAAGCAAGCTATGTAAACAAATAGTCAGAATCCTCATTGAAATCATTGTGGAAATTATGGCCACAATACATGACAATAGGAAAATGTCTTCAACTCTGTTAGATTTCAACCGATTTTTAAAAAATAAGCACAAACTCATAGCTATTCTGCAAGTTTATCTATGTAATATCGTTTTACTATTTAACTCCTTTTTTTAATCAGCTGTAAATCACTAAAATATCTATAACTTCGTTAAATTTCTGTCGAATTAAAAAATGTATACTAGCTCATAGATATTCTTAATGTCTATATATTAAATTTAATTTAATAATATCAAAAAGTTAAATAAAAAATTGTGCAACTTAAAACAATTTAGTAGTACAAACGATTTGGTTAATGTTGGTGAGTAATCATACCAATATCAGTTTCATAAAAAATACTATAAACATAAACAATTACAGGCTAAAAACAAAAATTTTAAAATTGGTCTAAAACGATATTTAAATTAAATAATAAGATTATAATGTAATTAGACAGTAAATAAAATGTTAAAGATTATACACTACTAACAAATATTTGTGCTGTTAAAAATATATATCTTATATTTTGTGCGTCATCATACCAACTTTGGCTGCCATAGGTTACTACCCTAAAAAGGTATACCTAATAAAAGATATACCCAATAAATATATATATATATAAATTTGAGGGGAGTAGGGTTGTATGGGGGTCAAAGGTAAAGTACTGTGCCAGAATCGATTCTTCCTATGCTACTTTTAATATATAATAGATTGTAAATTAAAATATACTTTAAACGTTAACTTTTTATAATACTCAAGTATTCATAATAAATATAACGCTTTATAAATACACTTGAATACCGTATATATAATTAAAAAAATCACAATCGTTTGTGGAAAAATTACCGGGAAAAATTCGAAAATGTTGCACTTTTGCCGGAAACCAAAAAATGTCTAAACTAAATTGCTTGCACTGGCAATTTATTTAAGCAAATTTTTTCTCGCTTAACTTTATTGCCCATATTATACCGTAAGCGCGTCGGCAAATTAGTTGCGCAACTTAGTTGCTCATCTTTTAATCTCGTGTAATTGGGGCTTAAGACAGTAGACGTACATTGCCCAATATAATATATTACCAGTAGATATAATGCCGCAATGATTTATGCGAATTTAAAGGTCAAAAACATATTTATTCGTGCTCAAAATTTAAAATTGAATGCTTTCTCTAGAGTTATTGAATGAAGTATTGATTCATTCATTTAACTGATCTCTATGGTTTAATACCAATTATATTGATATACTTTATTTATAAATGATGCATAACTGTAACTTGATAACATAATGGAGTATTCCACTAAGCTACAATATTGCAATTTCTCCATTCCAGGTATCGAAACTGCACACTGTCACATGGGTCAATTGCTTGGAGTTTTATCTCTTTTTGTGTTTCCATTTGTTGGAGTTACCGGTGTTGCGTTAAATATGCATATCATATACATATTTCAATGTGCAAATTCATTTAAAACTCGACACACTGTGTTTTTAACATGTTTAGCAATCTCGCAAACGATGAACGTTATAATTTATGGATTTATGTATTTTATACCCAATCAAGGAATGAAGTATATCAATAGTGACCTGTTTCATTTTAATATGGAAAAAATACAGGGTTGTTTTATTTATAAAACGATAAGGAATATCATATCTTGCACTGATTCTACATTATTTGCTTACATTTGCTTTGACCGTTGCATATCGTTATACTTTCCATTTCGATTCGGCAAGCTATCTCAAAAGTATGCTTGGATATCATTTGCGATTATTTCTTTCCTCAGCTTAATTGGTGGCCTGCCATTCTTAAAATACTACGTGTACAACGGTACGGAATGTAAATCAACAGGATTAAAATCCATGGTTTTTAGCTTATACAAATTGTTATTTTACGAAGTCACCTGTGCGATGCTTATAATAATATTATCAAACGGTGCACTAAGTGTGAAACTTATTCAAATGTATTTTCAACGGGATTCACAAGGGAAAACACACAACAACGCAGATATAAAATCTGTGATGTTGATTTTACTTCTCACATTACCATATATATTAACCGGAATTCCAATGTTAATTTTTCAGATATTTTCTCGGATGTCAAAATCAAATGTTGATAAAGAATTGTATTTAAACTTAGTTGATATTTGCATTTTGATATTTCTTATGCTTGAATGCACTAATTGGTTTATATACATCACAATGTATCCAAAATTTCGAAATCAGGTGTTTGGAATTACACAAGAAGGATCAGTATTTTCAAAAATGTCCACAAAAAAGTATGTACCTTACATTTTATGTTTTGATCCTAAGTTATATTTTACGTGTATTTAAAAATTGCGTTGACTTCATGTTGACTTTTTAATATTGTCAAAGTCGTACAAAAATATTATTTAATTTAATATAAAAACATTTTTTGAAAATTAATAGCTGATTCTGTTTGCCAGATGGTTGATAATGACACAAATCGGTCATCTGCTTAAATACAGCATAAGTGAATCCAATAAAAGATGAT
>JAUZND010046611.1:2943-20160 GCA_034780555.1 Coelogynopora nodosa | reverse complement strand
TGACCAGTAATGCGACAATTCCGGCTTCACATCAATGCCCATATACAGAACAACGGCAAACCATTTCTTTATTTCTTATACACTAACATCATGCCATGGGGTCATGTGGTTAGGTCTTTGGAGAAGTGCGTTAGCAGCATAGAAATGTTGTCCCATATCATTTGTACTGTCTCGAATCAGCTCCCAAATGTCTTGCTCCAACAATAAATCTATAAAGTCCCTCGGCTGGACGAGAGCTGCCACGTTTATATTTGCCTGAAGGCCGGTATTTCCGACGAAAACTGGAAGAGCGTCGGGTCGAGCGTCATCTTCTGGGAAAACAATCTCCCAATTTGGAGGGGCCACATCAGAAGACGAGGAAGACGACATGATATTTTACAACAATGCGAAACAAAAATCTAAATCTATAATCTTTGTCCACTCTTTACACAATTATATAGCGGTATAGGTGGAGCTATACTAACCAATAACAGACAAGCTGTTCTATTTATAACCTGATCAATCTGGGTAACACGCGCATCATCAATTACACTGACCAATGAAAACAAAACAAAACGTGTTTGCCTCCTCACCGACGGCAGCATTGATAAAACGTACCGAGTCGCATACGGCTATTTATACAATGAATTTCCTATCTAATTCTATAGATGCGATCCTATTTGATTATAGTTAAATGGTTATAATAGCAATGGGTCAGCATATGACCCACGCCGTATTAGCATGGAACTTTGGATTTGGGACACCATATGACCCATGCCGTAGGCAAAGGGTTAATGTTTCAAATATAAAAATTGGTATGACAGAAATAGTTATATATAATAAAATGTTAAACTCATTTAATAAAATATAAAGATGATTAATGCCTGCAAGTCTAAATCCAGTATTATTATTAAAGATATTATTAAACTAAGTACTGAATAATTTTTCTTTTTTTAAATATCAGGCTATTTTATGGGTACCTGGCATGATAGTTTCAGGTTATTACTATTAGAATCAGAATAAGCTTTTAGTTTTAGGAATCATTAATCTTACTCTTAGTTTAAGAAATATTTATTATTACTAATTAATAAATAATACTTAATAGAAGATACATATATACTTATAACATTATTAATATCATAGCCATAAATATCATTATAATATTTTATGATATTATTTATAATATTAGGATAATAAATTATATTATAAAAATTATTAAATATAAATACTATTTTTATTTAACTTAAAAATTCCTACATTAAAATTATTGATATTAGCATCAGATTTTTCTTTAATCTAAATACAACTCATGCAATACAATGTTTTAACTAAAATAAACAATAATTAATCATACCTAACATATCTTAAATAGTCATCACCAGATGTTAATGCACTTTCAAGGTCAGTCAATTCACCATCACCAACTGGCAAAGCTTGAGCCATCATTCCTTCGTCGGAATCAGAATCATCATCATAATTTTCATCTACCTGTGATACTTTGTAGACCTCCATTTATGTGTCGCTAAATTTAATTATATAAACAATTTACAATTAACAAATGTATAGTAACTGTTAACATATGCGAAATCGAAAAGCGCTGAAAGCAATAAGACTGGATAAATATAGCATCTAATTTAATTTTAAAAATCTTTACAATTAATTTGAAATTCACTTGTAACCAATAACTAAACAAATTAACGGTATACTCTATTTTAAGTTTAAAAATACTAAAATTGTATCTATATAAAAATATATTATGTAAATGTTTGCTTATAATTTAAAAAAATCCCTTTTCAATAATGCGTAAATATAAAGGTTAGTATTTTGAATATCACAAAAATATATTATTTTTTAATTTTTTATGTTTAAACAAATATCTAAACAATTATTTATAATTATTACTGTTTGCATATTGTTATGAGTCATGACCCTATATATTAAAGCATATTATCCAATACACTCGATTTTGTTTTGTATTGTAACAATGAAGTCTTCCTTCGTTGATATTTGTGTATTTAAATATACGCATTTGTACATTTGTGCATTTAAGTACTGTCACAAAGAGGCCTCCTGTAGGAAAAACATGTCTTACAATAGTTATTATTTAAAGTTGAAGTGAGAAAGGTAAACAAGGCCTTATACTCTGTGCAAAAGTTAACACCGATGCATGTATATGGAAAAATAATATTATTTTGCATTAGGCTAAAGAAATGTAATCGATGTTGTATATTTTCTTTACAGCTGCCAGTATTTACTGCGAAATGTTCCTAATTCACTTAAGATTAAACACAAAACTTTAAAGGATTTTTTAAAATTACATAAAGAAATGGAAGAATATGAAATCCAGAAGAATTGGAAAAGTTTTGCAAACGTAATGATTCCGGCTCGAGTATATCGTGAGTATATATTTGGGATGTGCATTCTGCGGAAGCATCTATTATCTGTACATCGCTACTATAATATAGTACATGCAATTATATATCACAATAAATCACAATGTGGACATTATTATGTAAAGACCTACAATTTTTGTTGATATTTTAATTGTAATATAGATCAGCAGCTGGTATAGGATTAATTTTACATAACTGCAACAATATTGCTCTATATATGTTAACCCTTCGTACGTGGACATACGTTTTAGAGTTTGCTACGAGAAGGAAGGGTATATTACCCCCTTTGGAAAACCAAACTTCCTATCATCCGATTAAGCTGACATCTGGTATAGATGCTTACTAAAGACTTGTCGAGCGAATTTTATTTTCAAAAAAATTAATGAATTAGTATAATTTTTATGACCTGATTACGTCATAAACTCCAGTTGGAAAAACTATCGGAAAATAACAATATGCTAAATATTTACCAATAAATTCTACAACTTTTGTTCAATGCTATCAATTGACTTAATTCTTTTTGCATCTGATTCCAGATAACAAGATCTATATTTGCTAATATATTTTTATAATTATACGATTTATACAAATAAGCTAAAAGTAGTATAAATACTATTTGAGTATTATTTTTAATTGCTGGTTATTTTAATAATTTTATTATTCAAGTTAAATGGATATAATTTACGATAATCTAGTTTTCAGCTGCTAATATCATCGGCAAGTATGAAAACCCAGGGGTGGGGGTAAAATGGATCAATAATAACACATTTTTTTCTGGTATGTAACAATATTCTAAATTATATTTGTTTTCTAATTTTTAGTTTTATATAAAATTATTTTAGCCACTGAGTAAAAAATCAGTGTCATTCGTTTTATAGTTCAATCAAAAACTTAATTTATTTGAAAAAAAAATTGGCATACCCCCCCCTTCACCGTACGAAGGGTTAACTCTAGATAATATTAGTTTTAATCAATAGAAATAAAACGATTTTAACATTAAAAAATTACTTAAAAATATGTACTAAATATTTCTGTTAAAATAGGAAAGGTATTTTTTTAATTAATAAATGTATTTATTGTTCTCCATAGAATACAGTTTTTACTCAAATTATTAATTTAAACGATTAACTCATTTAACTCATGTCACACTTTTTTTTTCTAATTTATAATATCTACTTACTTATAAACAATCCAATTATATAATAAACTAAAATAGATTTTTTGTCAAAATTGTAGAATACCTAACATAATAAAGAACCCCAAATAACATAACATTATTTGATTTCATTATAAAACTTCATAAAACAAATCAAAACTAAGCTATAAATAATTTATAATAAGAATATTATATTATAAATATTATACACATTTTTTAAGTTATAAAATATAACAACTTTGTGTAACAATCTTCATGAAAGTCTCTAAAAATTATTTTTATAGTTTGGGTACTTTGCACTGAAATAAATACAAAAAATCTGTACTACATCAAATGATTGAAAAAATTTTACTGCGGGGTGATGTTCACTAATTAAATTGAGCGATTAAATGTTGAGTGGGCTTCATGCATTTTGCTTTCTTAACTTTTTATCTGAAAACAAATTGCATTTAAAATATGTAAAATTAATGTATTTCAATAAATTTCAATAATTATAAATGAAAGACTACTATCAGTAGTCAATCATGTAAATTATTTCCATCTTTTAGAACAATTTATTGTCTTTGTTCTGACCTGCAATTGACCTGAGTCAATTGGTCAATCGGTACCAAAATCTGTTCTTTATTTTAAATTTATTTTAGCAGATGTCATTCAGGCAGGACAATTTGTTTAAATTAAATCGAATTATATGGTGAATAAGTATACGTTTGAGAATCTTCGTGAAGGACATTAACAGCAAATACATCTATAATATAACAAATATACACAACTCTACTGTAACTGCAGAGATACTAATAGTATATCTGACATTTCCTCTACAGCCTTTCGAGTAAAAATAAACTCAATAATGAAGAATAACTCTCTATAGCCCGTCATATCTGAAAAGGGTTGTGAGACGCCATCCTACATAATATGTATACAGTCATTATAGATCACTTCAACATCCACTGCATAGTGCACGCTCCGGCCCCACCAACGGTTACAAGATATTTGCCGTTATCAATGAAGAGAATTTTCCGGAAGGGTTTCGAGCCAACCGAAGTGTGACAATAAGCCTGAGGATAAAAGAAAAGAAAAGATCAGAATAAAATGGTGTCTGTAAATTACAGTGAAC
Organism: Coelogynopora nodosa; assembly: GCA_034780555.1. Taxonomy (NCBI): domain Eukaryota; kingdom Metazoa; phylum Platyhelminthes; order Proseriata; family Coelogynoporidae; genus Coelogynopora; species Coelogynopora nodosa. The sequence continues at coordinate 15,518 of JAUZND010046611.1, read as the reverse complement.
AATGAATAAGTTAGACATATTTAATTAAACTGTGGGCGAAGGAGATATTATAGTCACTTATACGATGTGTAAAACAAAATAATGGTACAATTTCTTAAAAGTTATTACATTATTAATTTAATTAAATTCAGCCTTCTTTTTTTAAGTTAATCTTATATTTTGATTATAATTATCAGAGAGATATATGGTATTTAAACAAATTTTCTCCAATTAAAATTAAATTAAATTTTTAAAACAATGGAAACGATTTTTTTAATGATATATTTAGATAAAAATTTAAAGTCAACTAAATATTGTGTTATAAAGTAGCAATTTTAATAGGGTTTAAAAAAGTACAATTGTTATTTTTTTAAGATTTAAAATAGGCACCATTATGCATCAAATAATAGATGAGTTCAAACTTTATTAAAGTTTTTTTCCACCCCCATAAAGTACTAAAAGTATACATATAACATTATGTAAATTATGGTGATAGTCGCTGAATTGAAAATACCTCGGATCGAATACACGGATACTTGAAGAGTCCGATTTTGCCTCCTTCAGTGGCCACCGCAACAACCGGCAATTTTGGATTGACGCTGGCGCAGGTTATTGTGTCCCCATTTGCTATCGATGCTCCCCATGCTCCTAGAAAATAATAGATCAGCAACATTTACAAAGTTATAAATTTATACATTCACATTATTTAAAAAAAGCAAAATAATAATTAAATTATTAAAAAAAAATTTTTAAATAAAAATTATAAATTTATATGATGTCGTAAATTTAAAACATGGTTTGATTCTGTTAACTCATACCGGAGAGATTTGGACAGAATGAAGCATCCTGATGTTCCCAATCTACCTGGCGGTACTTCTCGTGGTCAGCAATGATCTTCTTTCTGGTTAGATCCACTGCAAACACAGACAATTTAGAAATAATGAGTGCGGTATCATACTATATATAATGACATATTGTTTATCGATCAGTCTCTTTTTTAATTTAGGGTCACTTTTAACATGGGTATTTAAAATAAATAGTTTTTATGGAGTGAATAAAGAAAATATAAAATTATTAAAAATAATTATTTATAACCTAGTTTTCTCTTAACCTAGTTAACTCTTTAATAAAATCATTTGTAGTAATTTAACAAACCATAATGAAGGAATTCCAATGTTACACAAAAATAGATATATAGAAATTGAAACTTTTCACCAACATATCACGGAAACTATATATTAGGTGATTTATTAAAAAATGTGCCCAAATTTATTGCTCTCCACAACGAATTTGTTTAATATTCATGTTTTTTTACATCTCTAAATTCTTTAAAGGAACCAGATAAAATCATAGTAGAAATCACACAAAAAGAAGACTAAAATTATACCAAAAAGTTCTTAATTATATAAAACATGTTTTTATTGCGCAAAACAAATATTAAATTCTCATCCATTAGATATAACTTTGAGAAAAACGAATAATCTCAAAAAACACATTATCAAACATTTCCACGTTATCATTATCACACTCGGGCTACATTGAAAATAATTATTAAATGATCGCATAAAACAATAAACAAAATTGTTAAAAATGAAAATGCATACAACTCAAATTAGTACGACCAGTCATCTTCACATGAAACTTACATATCCGACATTCGGCACTTTTATTTCCCACCCAGGCCAACCAAGAACCGGTAACTTGTTCTACGCTTAATTGTAGACTATCAACTCCGAGCATCTTAGTCTGAAAAACAATATTAAACAACATTGTCCGAAGTATGTATGGATTGTATTGTACTTATGTTTTTGTTTTACAATATATTATAATATTATGTTTTTGAACCATATCATAGATTAATCTAATCGTAATTTGTTGCTATTGGGCCTACTTATATTGTTATATGCTGTGGTTACTCTTCTGATAATAATTATAGAAGTAATTATCAAAGACGAATACCATTATATAAACTTAAATCTTAGATTCTGGGAAAGTTTTATTGTGATACGCCGAGTAACTTTTCAAATTTTTACAATTTGTAGAAGTGTGGCTATAATCCTATACCTATGTAGGGTAAAGTAGTTTGTCACAAAAAAAATGATTCGCGGGAAGAATTTTAGTCAATATTGGGCTAATAACGTTGCATCCATTTTAAGGTATGACATAGAAATTCCATAATATTGAATTTCATAACTTCGAATCACTATATAGCATTGAATTTGAATAACGGCGAATCTACACAGAATTAAATTGACAAATCAAATAATTTTCATAATATAAAACTTGGAAAGACTGGTATCGACATTAAGTTTATTAATCGAATAAAATAAACAACATGCTAATATACAAATTCAATAATATTGCCGATACACAAAATTATATTTTTCTGAGGTTACATACACACAATAGAATTTAGCAAGATCCATTTTGTACAATATTTAACGTATCATTTAACAAGTCTATGTGAAATAATTTTTAGATTTGAATTGATAGATAATCTAACACTTTCAGACGTTGTTCAAATGCATGCATAATGAATTCTTTTAATACACCTCATGTGAAGATTACAAGCAAGGAGCCTGAGACTTGCAAATGTTTCATGTGATAAAAACTCATCGTCGTTTGATAGGAATACTAACAACCCTTACTTGATATTTGAAATTTGTAATCAGTCAGAAAGGTTACCTTAACGGTAAATGGAGTCCACCTGTCAACTTCTTCCTCAGACGTTGCGGGTTCGTATGTAAGAATATACAGTGTTCCGTTTTGGCATCCGATGAGAATAAATTGATTGTCTGGTACAAAAGTACAACATAAAATTCTTTGTTAATTTTTCTTTAATTAATATAATAATAATAAAAAAATAATTGGTTTAACCTTTATTAAAAAAATCGGATGTAAAATTTTTTAAATGTTAATACTATTAAAATATGTATTGTATATTAAGTATAAACACAAACATGTAATATTTTTTATTTAAAAAAAATATATATATTTGAATATTATTTAACATTTTTGAAAAAATCGTTGTTATTTAAACAAAACTTTTTCTTGTTGCGTTACACGTAAATAGTGCTTCTATTTTTTACATAATGAAAATATGTAGTTAATTGCGACATAATAAACTAAAATCTAAATATTATAACCTATTGATATATAATGTGATTCTATGTCGATGTAGCTAATAATAGGCATTTGATTGGACCTTTGGTAATTGAGATAGATTGAATTGATACGTCGGCTGAGATCGCCAGACGAAATATTTCAACCAATTGTAGGTCTTGTTGTTCAAGAATGATACATCTGTAATTAACAAAAAACATTAGTTGACGTATATAATTGTAGAAGGAAAAAATTAAATGTAAATTTATTGTTGTTAAAGTTTATTCAGACACGTTTTTCATTAACTTAGATCTCATTCAACAAAATAAAGTATCATTTATTCTGAATAAAAGTAATACTAAATGACAAACAACTTTAATTATAATTGGTATCACACACTTCATGAATATACATTATTGTAATAACTGTTACAGGCTTTCGACTATTTGATTATTTCATCGCATAATTTGATTATGCTATCAAAATAATAATAAAAGAATAAATGAAGTAATTATTCATTCATTAATTATTAATTAATTAATAATTCTTCCATTATAAATAGATATCAAAGAATTCCATATTTGCGATATTATGTTATGCTAAATACATATTCTTAAATTAAAGCAATACACATATATAATATGGATGATAGTTCAAATTAAAGACTTCTCAGCCTCACACTAGTAAAAAAATCGAAACTTACTCCCCAGCTTTTGTTCCAATAACGATTTGGTTTTTATTTGACCATTGGGCAGCTGTAAGAATAGTTTTCTAAAATGCAAAGGGAACGTAAAATTACGAAAGAATAGGTTTTAGTGAAAATCAGGAACGCTTTTCATAATTTATTGAATATTCTGAAAATAAGCTTTCGAATTAAAATATGAATTAGCATTACCCTAAGTAAAACAAACAACTCACAGAATAAATACAACTTGTGTAATCAGCGGCGTTTTTAGGGATGTGTTATGTTTACACACTATTTAAATAAAAATACAGGACAACACTTTTTGGAGCAAACTACTTTTTCTTATTTTATCATACAACACTTTATTTGTAAATAAATTGTCGTTAATCAAAAACTGTTAATTAAGTACATAATTTAAAAAATTTAAACCGAATGAAACCAAAAGAGAAACTAAAGTATATGTCTCTTTCCTGCTGTTATCCTCAAAAATCTAAAAAGAAATAATGGTATAGGAAAGAAAAGAATATCTACATAGATTTACATAACGGTACACTTAGTAAAAGTGACATGTCAAGTGCTTCTAAAAGTTGAAGTCAATATGAGGGTAATTGACTGTGTCGATACTAGCTAGGGGGTCCTTTTTACGTTCCGGTTTTGGACGGATTTGACACTGGTCTCTCTTACTAGGAGGCTACATTAATAAAATAACCAACTTTATAAATAAAACAAATTGGTGAAGATGACCATCAAAAACTATTTATTCGAATATTTAAGTACGTTTTTCTACAATTTTTCATATTAGTCTTATAGTCATGTTTGTTAGCTATAGACTGTCTTGGTTTGGTAAAGTATTACTGATTTCAGTCATATTTCTTTGATGTGGTATATAAGGTATATGTAGTCTGCTAATGACTTGTTATAAGGACGAAACAGAGTTGCCCAAATATTTCCGCTGAAGAATACGCCTCAATTATATATTTCAAAGGTTTCAATTATTGTAACTTATTTTATTTTTATAATTTTTTGACGATTATAATTATTCACATTGGCTAATTTAGTTGAAATTTGGTACATAATGTATATACAACTTTTTATTCTATAAAATTGTATGTTAATGTTTTTTGCGCAATTTTTCCATAATTAAATAACATAGCTGTTCAAATACGATCTATTTATATTATCCGGGTATACAATTAATTAATTTCCCGTTAAATATATTAACACAGTTTTAAGACAAGAATATTTTTCAATATTTATGAAAGTTACCTACCGAGTGCTTCAACACAATATTACTTTATAATATATTATGTTCATCGAGAATAATTGGTGAGTCATAGTAAAAATTACGTAATTGGCATGTAAGCTATACCTTGATCGAAGTTTTCTGCAGCCCTAGCAGCTTGTCAGTATCATAGACGCAAATCTGCCCGTCGAAACCAGCCGTGAGGAAGAGGGAGGGTCGCCCTGGAATCCTGGCCAGGGTGTCCAGCTCCCCGTAGTGGCCTTGGGTCAGGGAGGAGCCCTCGACGAAGGTGACCCCGTCGAAGGGGTGGTGGATCTGCTCATCGTCCTCCGAGGTGTGGAGTCGGATGAACAGCAGAGAGTTGGAGGTTGTGCCGATAAGAAGGACATTGTTCTGGAGCACTTTCATCGCTCGGATGCCGCCCTCTGCCTCTGGGATCTTGATGGGTTGGGGTTGGGTTGATGATGATATGATGCGATGAAGTATTATCCATATTCGATTTATTGCGTTTCATTTCATTTCAACGTTTTGTTTGCGAATAATACTCAAGCGTTATTCAAATGATTATTTATTGTTGATAAATAAAGACAAATAATGGTCACTTGTAAGGAATGCAAATAAATGATTTTTTTAAAATTAACAAGAATAAATTCATATCACAGTATTTTCCTTTTTTTTGAAAGGTGAAAGCTCGGCTTTTTGTTAATTGTTTTACAATTTATAATTTTTATTGTTGTTTTTCTTTGCATTTGTTGTTGTTGACATACACGTTGTGTTGTGTCTTGTTTGATTATTCACTTGCCTTTTTACCGGAAATTTACGTTTATATTTTATTACTTTGACTGCAATTTACTTGTATTTATCTGTATACATGTCAAATGTTATTTATCTGACAGTTACCATTATTTATCAATTATTCAATCTTAATTTAGTTAACTAATATGTAATATATTATCTGTGAAATAAAATTTTTAAGTTAATCGCTATTTAAAAAAATATAGAAAGAAAAACTGTAACACACTTTATGCGCAGAGTGATTTGTTTTCTTGACCAGAAAAAACCTCTCTGAAACAATATGCCATAAAATATAGTTATGTTTTTCAGTTCTAGTTATTCACATTGTAAATTATTACACTTTACTCACTTCACTAATTATGAGTTACCTGTTAATTTTATAATTATAGTCTATATTTTCCCTTTAAACGATAAACCTGCAATTTCCAAAAAATAAGTCACAAATTCAGTTCAATATTTAAAAAAACTTATCATATCGATTATAGTAACAATCATTATTATTGATTATTAATTAATATTTAATAATATTATTACATCATTTTTAAACAATGTGAACATTTCGTAAAATTTTAGAAGAATAAACAATTTTTTTTATGTAGTTATATTTTTATATAAACATCTAATATTTTAAATTTTAATTGCTTCTGTAAATCATTATAATTTCCCGGGTAGAATCTTATATTCCATAATAAAAGTTGAAATTTCATTAATTTTATCATTTTAATTTTATAGTGACAATTATTGACAAAATAAACGACTATTTTAGGTATTATTAAAAAATGTCGAAATACATAGAATAGACGCTTCCTTTTCACTTACGGATACCTCTCCAACTTTGTCCATCATCTTACAAAACAGCCAGAGACAAATGTTCCCTCCTCTGCTACCGGTGAATAAGTACTGGTTATGAAAGCAGATGCAGTATATTGTTTCCTGCGGAACAAATAAAACAAATTAATACAAAACCTATTAAAAGCATTAAACACATTACGTTGTCTTTTATTTGAATAATTTTTATACAATTCTCACTAAAATGCATACCTGTATAATATTTCTTCATTTGAGTTATCAATAAATCATAATATCGAAATAAAAAGTTTTATTCAACACTAAAACAAGATGGCTTTCATCTATAAGCGCCAGAATTATTTAAAACAGTTTAACCTCCACATCACAGGTGGTGTTAATTCTATATGGCATGATTATTGCATATTGGCGGGGGGATGAGGGGGAATTTTGTTCACATATATATTATCAAAATACATGATGAATTAAGAAATATATTGATGTAGGCAAAAAGGAAAATTAATAAAAATATCAATATAAAATTTAAGGGACTATTTAACTCAAAAAGATATGCAATATTGCTATATGTTATACGACATTTTTATATGGTACATGATATTTCCATATATGGTATTATATATGCTATAAGCAATATGACATTGTTATATTGTATATTCTATATGCTATACGTAATATGACATTGCTATGTGCTATATGGGAGTTTATCTGGTTAGGGTGAATAACCTATATAGGGTACGTTTTATAAGTAGCTTTTCTATGTTTTATGTAGTTCCATGTAGTTTTTTACCTAAATTTAGTTATTAACCATATTTTTAATGTTTAGTACTAAATACATAGCAAAATAAAACAATACATTAAAATATATTTTTTGAAAAAATTATAATTTCTTCAAATTATAATGCCCAGTCCAGATCATGAAAAATGAATAACTTCAGTCACAAAATAAATCTAGAATATGTTTCGTATCAGTAATCCAAAAGTCAATAACATGAAAATTGTTGAAAAAATATATATACAATTCTAATTAAAAGTAGAACTAACTAATTTTTAAAAATGGGAAATTTTCAAAGGCGGTTTTCGCGACCAAGGGGTCCAGAACAGAATCTTATTACATGTCAGAACAGAATCTTACTACATGTCAGAACACAATCTTACTACATGTCAGAACACAATCTTACTACATCTCAGAACAGAATCTTACTACATCTCAGAACACAATCTTACTACATGTCAGAACAGAATTTATAGCAGTAGACGCTGTCTGATCAATAACACATTTTTGCCAATATGCGGTATTCGTGACAATATTCGTACAATTGTCGATTTATTAAATTTATAACTTTTCATTCTTTTCGCGATAGTATTTTTTGTTTGTTCACTAACATAATATATCCTAGTTAAATTTTATATAAATAGGATCGATCTGTCTCCTATCCTCACCTCGTGGGCATGTTTGATGTAGTTAGTCACGGCATTTCCCCCAGCAGCCCACACGTAAATGGTGCCATTGGAGTCGCCAGTGATGAGATCTCCACGATCATTGTGCAGAAGACACACCGTCACTTTGGCCCTCAGGAATCCCTTCAAGAAAATATTTTGTTATACTCAATTTATAGATTTCGAAATATCGGATATATAATTTATATATGCGTTAAAGAGAATTTTTATAGAAAAAAGTTTAAAGAAATTTTTTTTATTGAAATTGTTAGGAAATTTGCTTAGTGTTTGCCGTAAATTAAACTGCTGAAATAAGTAAAGACTTTATAGGAATGTGTTTGTAAATGTCAATGTCTGATTAATTTACAGTATTCAGTAACTTTAAATGTTCATTGGAATTTTGCTCAATTTCATAACTAACAATTAAAATAATCACAATTTTTTTTATTATGATGAGAAACCAAAGTTTCTATAAATATTCATAAGATCTACACGTTTGCGCCAAATTTATAACCTATTGTCACTAAGGAATGTAGAAAACAGTTGCAAAAACTATTACAATAATAGAAAAGAAAAAGAATATTTATTATTAGTTTTTATAGTATACAAAAAAATGACAATATTGGAAAATAAGATGTGCAAATGCAGGTTCAAGAAAGAATTTGCCCAAACTAACATCCAATAAACACAAAGAAAACACAACTCATTCAAAAATAATTTGTACACAATATAAAGACAAAGAACATTCATTATCAGATAATAAGTCATACCTGTGGAACATTGAAGCCAATGCCAGAATAAGTAAGACATTATAATTGTAATTTTTGTAAAGATGTAATGTGTTTTTTACTGCTTTTTATTAAATTTTGAAAACTATATTTATTTTAGAACTTATTAATATTTAGACGATAAATTAAATATTTCGTTGACCTCTGCGCAGAATTACCTGATGATCAGCAACAGCCTTGAGTAAGATTTCATTGTCTCGGGGAATATACTCCCACCAGCAAATGTGCTCCTTTCCAATTGTGATGATCATATTCTCAAATTTGGGATTTAGATCAATATCACAGACGAGTTCTCGACTCACCTGTTGGTTAACAAGCGGTAGGCTTACACATTCTCAATATTTAAGACAACTTTTTCTTTTATTACTTCTATGTGAGTGTTATCATTTTTAACATTTAAAAAACATTTCTCAGTGTATTATGCGTAACTGATATTAATTATCTGTTACAATTATATTAAATTTATATATGCAAATATAAACTATATCAATCAATACTAATGCTCCTAAATTCTTACTATTGACAAAGACTCGTATTTACGTAAATTGTTAATCGATAATGTTAATTGATAATGTAAATCGATAATGTTAATTGATAATGTTAATTGATAATGTAAATCGATAATGTTAATTGATAATGTAAATCGATAATGTTAATTGATAATGTAAATCGATAATGTTAATTTGATAATGTAAAATCGATAATGTTAATTGATAATGTAAAATCGATAATGTTAATTGATAATGTAAAATCGATAATGTTAATTGATAATGTAAATCGATAATGGTAATTGATAATGTAAAATCGATAATGTTAATTGATAATGTAAATCGTTAATGGTAATTGATAATGTAAAATCAATAATGTTAATTGATAATGTAAATCGATAATGTTAATTGATATCGTAAATGTTAAATTGATAACTTTCTACAATTATTTATTTTGATGTTATTCAAATTTCTATATTATTTTTTCAATATATTTTTCAATAATTTCGATAATTTATTCAAATATATTATTTTGACTAACAATGAAAGTTTTAAATCTGATTAAAAAAATTTTAGTTTGCTTATTTCATATTCGTTTTGTTTAATTTTAATATTTGTATCCTCTTTTGAACTTATTTGACAAAAACTAAGCATTATTTTAATAAATGGCCGAAAATATTCCAGAAAGAATAACTTTTTGTAAATAAACTATATACAATGGCTAAATACGATAAAATTAAACCCATGCTATTGTTTCTACACATTAATGAATAAATTTGGTTACCAGTTGAAATTTATTGGATCGAGGTCATCTGTTGTCTCTGTTCTCTTCCTATCTTGACATTACTTTTTTGTACTAACCTGTCCTTTATCTTTTCCACGATCTCAGGGTTATTTAGACGAAATGATGATGTAATCAGATCTCTCTTGCGTATTACATAGCCCCATGAACATGTAATTTTGCAACTTCCCTCAGTCGGTTTCCTTGATTCCCTAAAGTCTGTCTGCTATCAATCTTATCTGGTTCACTTTAACTCGGGTCTTCTTCCTTATTTGGTTTTAGATGTTCGCCGAAGTGAAGAGGACGGTCTATCAGTGGTCACTCCCTGCTATTTTATCTTATCCACCAATTTTGTTTTTTTGCCTTCGACAATTGTTTCCAGGTCAGTCTTACCCTTTTTACTCCATTGTCACTTGAGTCTTTTCTGCCATCACTAGCATCTTCCAGGTGTTCTTTATGTGCTTGTTTCTTAGCTTCTTCCAAACTGTGATGCATGACAGGGGTAACCATGTCGTCTGCGTACATTATATATAAGTTCTTCATATCTCTAACAATATCTGCTATTCAGATCACGAAAAGTGTCGGTGAAAGCACACTGCTTTGGAGAAATCCTTCTCTGTAAATAGGCCAATTCTATCACGACTTGAACTCTTCTGTCATTTAGGAATTTACTGATCCATTCTACCAGAGATTTAGTACTTTCAACTTCAGCATCTTCATTTACATACTTTTTTTCCACAATTTATCATATCTCTAGCGAAATAATAAGCAATGAGTACTCCCCGTTTATTGTCCACTTTCTTCTTATTAAAATATACATCCTGAATTACTAGAACAAGCAGGCCATATTGTCTTCTACACATTTTTTCCGGCTGATCTTCTCATTATTTTCTAGCCTGTATGTAGCAAAGACGGATTCTTATAATTCTTTCAGCTAGTTTGGCCAAGTGTCTCGTGAGGGGCATTGAGTCTATAACTTCTACTAAGTTCGGGAGGTTTTTCGTTTTTTTGGGATATTTTTATTCTTTTTGGACTGATTGATAACTGGTAAAAGTAGTTTTTTTTATGTTGGTCGGCCACTACATAGATGCTGCATAACACGACACCAGGAGTTCCGCTTTTTCCACTGACCTTACTCATATCAGTTGGGCGGTTCTCCTGAGTTGATCAATTACAAATGGTTGTCTACCAGACAATCGCCAACGATGTTTCCGGGTCACATCTTGTAAATAGCAGTTTCAGATCCAATGGGGAAGATGATCATTAAAGTCACCTATGAAGATAAATATGTGGGCCATGTTCAAATGCTGAATCTGTTGATGCGTTCGACATTGACTGTTGTACGGATGCATGCGCGGACAACATTAACATTTTTTTCTTACCGCTCGGTTGTTGTGTCATCATCTTCCTTGAAAGTGTTCTCTAAAAGACGTTTTCAAGCAAGACCGTTTCTAATATAAATAGCAACTCCATCGAAGCTCACTATTCCTTCACGTCTTCTTCCCCTATTCTGCCCTCCACATAAAATTAGTTTCCTGCAATGTTAACACATATATCTCGTACTTCGCTTCCAGTTTTCTCTCTTTAGATTTAAGACCTACTGCATTCCAACAAGCAAGTTAAAATTGGCTGCTAATATGGCAGTTCCTGTAGCGATAGAGCCTTGTATTCTCGAGGTTTCCCATCTCATTTTACTCCAACCTCGCGATATTGGCCCCCATTGTTTGTACGGGGCTCGTGGGTCGAGAAAGCTGCCCCTCGTAATGGCGGCAACCACTGGAAAGCGGAGTGCTTCGGCGAGCAAAAATGCAATAATTGATATGAAATTTACTAATTGACATTTTTTAAATTGCAAATAAATTTTATGTGATAAATGAAAAAATTGTTTAGAATATTTCGAATTGTGACTTTGTTAAATATACAATAGTAACAATATACGTACCACAACATGGGCCAAGCATGTCAATTTTTTAACATCCCAAAAGTATATTTTTCTTTCAAAGCTTTCTTCGAGAGCAAGCAAGCGATCCTGGTAAAGAAAAAAAATATTATGATTCGTTTTTCATTTATAATTATTTTTTCTTGCATGAACCGATACTAATTTTTAAAATCACTCAGGAATTATATTCATTACGTATTTGATTAAAAAAAAGTGGTCATATAGCGATATGTGATAAAGTATTTTTGACTGGGGAAACATGTACATAAAATTATTTCTATTAAAAAACCAATTAGTAATTTATTGAGTTAATAATAATATGCGGATTAATGTGTATAATAATTTTAATTACATTTCTTGAAAGATACATATTTGTTACAAGTTTTAATCAAATCTTGAAAGTTTATTATAATATTTGAAAGTTTATTAAAATGTTTAAAAGTATATTAAAATATTTAAAAGTATATTAAAATATTTAAAAGTATATTAAAATATTTAAAAGTATATTAAAATATTTAAAAGTATATTAAA
>JAUZND010046600.1:0-20161 GCA_034780555.1 Coelogynopora nodosa | reverse complement strand
ATTTTATTTCCTAAGAAATTGCGATTTTCGATTAAATTGCGGCCATTTTGGATTATGACGTCATACTTTTTTTTCTCGTTGAAAGATTAAAATTTTTCCATATTTAGTTACAGCACACTGACTAAGTTTAAAAATACTAGATTTGACCATGGTAAATTTTTTGTCTGAAACCTCCAGCCCTGGCACACCGATTATAATAATATATAATTTCTAGATATAGCGGAAACGAACCGCAACTTTAAAATCTACATTTGTTTTTTCGTTTTCGTTTTTTTTTGATTTGGTAACATGAAATAAGATTTATAGTTTTTGTTTAATATATTTAATATAAATAGAATTGCCACTTAGCTAACAATGTATTAGATTTTACGGAAAGCAGGCATAGATTAGAACTAGTTATCTAAAAGAACCTAGTTGTGTTAAATACATGCATTTGAAATAGCTAGATGATGAGATATATCAGTGTGTATCAGCGGCATGTCCCACTCATATTGTATTAAGTTATCTAAAACTAATTTGTAATATTTAGACAGTTTTAGAGTGAAATCCTAAATTAAAATCTCTCTTTCAGACACGATGTTTGGTACAAGTTTGCACAAGAATAGTGTTATTAGGAAAAGTACACGAGAATGGCCAGATCCATTAGAATTAAGTTGTGCTTTGAAATATAGAATTATGTGGATAAAATAAATTCACTATGGGCCTACATACTATATTATCGAATATATATAATTATTTATATACTTAATATATATATTTACTTATATATTTACCTAATTAATATATTTTACTTGATTATATCATAATATTTCTAAAGATAAAAATAAACAATTGTATGGATATTTTATTTTTGTAGAGACATTTTTTAAAAACATTTTATAATATACAAAGAATAGTTATCCTGCTGACTTTTTTATGCTATCCTAATTAAGAATATTTGTATATTAGTAATCGTTTGAAAATAAATTGTTTATATACAAAAAAATCATATTAAAAAGAATTTACTATTTTTTCATATAGATCTTATTCGTATATGGATTGTTATACGAAAACATTTCAAATTTCGGAAAAATAGTTTTTTTGAAATATTTGTTTAAAATTCGGCGTCACTGTATCCAACCCACGTGACTCATTTTTGTAAAAGATATGAAAATAATGACATTCTGTATTTGAGTCTGTGTTTGAAAATTTCAGCTCAATCGGATGTTAATCTTGCATTACAGATAATGAAACAAAATGTGTGTAATTGTTATCCTACTATTGGGTCGTTCTATTGTTAATTATGTCTGTCACAATAGCGGAATTAGACACCAGAAACTCGTACCAAGTGTTTTTTTCTAGATAAAATATAAATAGGATGATGTTCAATTTCTTAGTTTGATAATTAAAATAACTATAATAAATTATAGTTATGTTTCATTAACTGTTTCACAAACTTTAACATTGATATTATAATATATTAATATACAACAATAATTGTACATTATATTAAAATATGTTCAAACTATGTTCAACTATAGTTATTTGAGCTCTCGTTTTTTTAAAGATATTTTCATGGGTATAGTTATGAATATATATATATATATACAATATATATATATATATAAACAAGTTACTATTAGATACCTATGCCGGTTTAAAGGCCATGCTTCCGTGTCGTTTTTAGATGAAGATTACCCAACATATTATTCTTTGTATAATGTTAAAACAGTAAAGTAAAATATTTGTTACATATCTAATATTATATAATGATACTTCACGACAATTTACAATTTATAAAAGTTGATAACAAACAGCTACGCTAACTAAATTTACCCTCTGTTAACCCGAATCAAAAAGAATGTATCATAACATTAATTCATAAATTTCCAGCGAAATCACCATGGCCAGTTATGAGGAGATTCGGAAGCGCAATTTGGCCCAGAATCGGCGTATTCTCGGGGAGATGGGCGTTCCCCGATTGCTCGCAAAGCCCGTCTTCAAGAAGAGTGCACCACCGCCTGTGAAGCAGAAGCAGCAGAAGGCGCCAAGGTCAGTGTCTTCTGTGGCCGCCACCGATAGACCAAAGAAGAGAGTATTTGCCGAGGTTGAGAACACCGCGGATGAGGCTGACGATGGCACTGCCGCCATTCTTGCTGATGAGGCGCTCATGGAGGGCTCGAGGAGGCGTTCCGTGCGCAATAAGGTCGGTATAGTAATATAATTGGCTAATTTAATTTAGTTAATTTAATTGGTTAATACATTTGGTTAATTCAACTCTAGCAGCACCTAGCGTTTTTGGAAGTCTATTTTAACCTGAATGAGTTAAATGTATGCAGTTAAATATTTAAATTATCAATTTAAATGGTACCTTATAATATAGTGTAGTTTTCCCTTGCGATTCTAAATATAATATAATATTATGTTCAATTTATTATCAATATATTATAAATTTATATTCAGACTCTTGATTAGCTGTATATTTTGTAAAACATTATTTTATATATTTATTTATTATTTATATATTTTTTATATATTTAGCTAATTATACAGCGTTATTATATAAGAAAAAATAAAGGGATTAAATTAATAGTTTTTAGTATATTTTTGATAATTTATGACGTCATTAATAGTTCACTTCAAGTAAATGCCACAAACTTATTTCAGCTGAAAGTATATAAAATTGTAAACTTTTGATGAAGGTTTTTGCCTTATACAGCTTAATTAATACATGTTCATATTTTCTAAATTTTGCTAATTATTTAATGAACATTTTAAAATTAAAACTGCTATTTTTATCTAATTTTGGGTATGCTACTGTATTACATCGTACAGTCCTGTAGAATATTCTACGGGAATATTTGGAGGCGAAAGTACATTAAAAATTAGGCAGCCACTGAACGTTTTAAAACTATAGCCTTATTAGATTTTAATTAGTAATTAATGATCCAATACCGATGACTGACTTTGATCCTCACCCTTTTGTGGTTTAGGTTCTAGGTTTAAAATATATAACAGTTACACTAATAATAAATTATCTATCTACTACTAAAGACTATTTTCAATTGTAAGAAAGAGCAATCCCACTATTTGATATAGATTGAATTAAATTGTTTATTTAAATAATAATCTATTAAAAACATATTTACAAAAGGAACAGAGTCCGAACTCTCGCTTTTTAAGTATTGCTACAACTGTTTTATGAAGTTTTCTATAGTACGAAAACGAATTAATATAAAAAATGCTGTAAGCAATATATTGAATAGCATTGTAACATTTTAAAATGGTCCGCTAAGAAATGCGTCGTCTATAGTAAAGGTTTTTGGAAAGTATATATTTAATGAATAATAGATTGTACGTCGGCAGGGAGATCTGGACAGCGCTGTTTTGTTCTATTTAGAACTCAACAGCACCAAAGAAGATGCCTGAATTCAGTAATATTTCATAAGGCTCAATAAAGAGGCGATTTAGATTAAATCAAATTATAATCATTTGATACAAAATAACTGACTTGCAAAAGAGAGCGTTTTATTTCAACCGTGACACCGATTGAGATTAGATTATAAATTGTATAACAATGTTTAATAACCGGAGTTTAAAATTTTTATAATTCGATATTAATTGTGTTCGATTGTGGTCGATCACATCTAATTTTGCGTCAGTTAATTTTTTTGAAGTTAAGTTAAAGGCATGTTTCAGGTAAATATAAATGACATCATTCAATCTGACAATTTTATACAGCTTTACAATTGCTAAATGTGTTTAGAAAATGCAGTGAAATATACCTATTTAAAATGTGTAAAACTGCGTCAGATTGAAAATAATTATTAAAATTCTGAATAAAGTAAGTATCACTCATGTGATAAAATGCCATGTGACCATTGATTTGTAATATTAGATTATATTCCTTAATGCAACCTACTACATACACTAAAATGATTATTGTATCGCATTAATTAGAGTATATTATCTCGATCAGATATTAATCAAGTCAGCAATCATGTCATAAAATAATCCCGCAATGCATTTATAATTAAATTGTTATTACTATTTATAGTCTTGCAACAGAAAGCCAGATTTTGACTTGACCTGATTATTCTGGTGAAATACTTTTTTCTGCTGGCATATATATGTATAATGATTTTCACGTGGGAGTGTTGACTTCTGACATCTTAGTAATTTTTGTAATTTCAGATATAGGCGCGATTATTTTATATATTTATTAATGTAATTGTAACCAAAATAATAATAAAATATATCGTTTTTATTGCTTGCAAAATATTTTCATATAATTTTAATTTATTAATGAATTATATTTAAACTATCAAAACATAAAAAATATAGCTTAATGTAAAAAGTAAAGTTATTCTTATTTATAAAGCGTCAATGTTTTATTAATAATTATTATCAGGGGTTCCTTAGTTCCTGGAAAACCTGGAGAAGGTATGGAAATTTAAAATTAGTTTTTCCATTCTTGCAAAAGTTCCTTTGTTGAAAATTCTGAAAAAGTCACGGAATTTTGTTTGGAAAAAACCGCAGAAACCATATATATTATTAACCCTATTTTTGTACATTTCAAATCATATTTACTTATAATATTACAATATATCAATATATATTAAATTAATAGCTTATTAGTACTTCCATTATGGAGTCATAAAGTAAAGTTCAACTGAATTTGCGTAGCTTGTATAGAGTTATTTAGATGTCGGTAAATCATCACAGTATTATAATAAATACCCTTGTAACATTATCTCCTCTCATTTCTTACAGTTTAACTTTAGTTGCAGTTGCATTCTATTTAGATTTCTTAAAACTTTTGTTTTATCACAATTTCCCCACTTCAAAAGAGTTATCATATTACACTGTTTGAAATTAGATGTCAATTGAAATTACATGCCTAGTTAATTAATGTTCGCTAAATTTGATAATAGTAAAATATGTAATTTAATGTATCTTTTGTAAGTTAATTTTCCGGATAGTTTAATTTTCTTAAAAACTTCGGTATTTTCAAATTTTGGTTTTCAAGGTGCTAATTTTTATATGTTTGACTAAAACTCACGCAAACTCCGTGTTTTACAGACAATTTCAATATTTTAAAATACTTTGCATACATCTTCAATTACGTAAATTAAATAAATCTATATAATTTTTAAAAATAAGTTTTTTCAGATGTTTACACACTATGATAGTTGTGTAAGTGATCAAACAGCCATCAATGTTATACAATATTTTTGTAAAGTAATTTTCGGTATGATGAATAACGTTTTTAATAATAAATTAAATTGACCGAAACTTTGTTCATAACATAATTTTAAAAATTGTATGATAGAATTGTGTTTTTATGTGAGTTGAATATTATTTATGACTTTAATTTGATCACAAGCGGATTTTGTTGTTTTTCTTCATACTAACTCTAATAGGCTTATGTATAATGTATAGACTTATTATAATATTATGGCGGTTTCTTGTTCCTTCCCCCTTGTTAAATTATTGTTCTATATAATAAATTAAATAATTTTTATTTAAAATAATTCTAAAATACAAGAAGAATAAAACCTATTATTTTGTCTAGATATTTCAAACAAGCAACAATATATTATATTTTTAATATCTGTTGTTTTGGTATTGAAAATGGTAAATATGGAAATATTGAAATAATATTGAAAACCTCCACGTGCGTTCACCGATGCAGGTTGTTGATGTTATTTTACTATGCAACTTATTTTTAATTGTCCAATTAGAGCTAACGATTTTTTGATCTGCCTCATTAAAACATATGATTATTTTTAAGTTAAAAAACAACCTCATTTTACTGACCCACTTGGCAACCCTATATGCAGGGCAAGCGAGTCTGCTACTCGAGGGGGTTCGGTGAAGACGACGGCGAGAACGAGGATGCCCCATGGCAGCCCACCAGAGAGGACGCCTACTCTGACGATGAGGAGGAGGAGGAGGCAAGTGGAGGACGGCGGCAGAAGCAACGGCCCAAGATGCGCCCCGGCAAGCTCTATGTGAACAACCGGCCCCGGGTGGAGTCCAATCGGCCGAAGTTCTACGGTTCTGTGGAGGGCATTGAGGTGGGGACGACGTTCCCCTCACGGTTGGATTCGTGCGCTGCGGGCGTGCACAGACCCACGGTGGCCGGGATTCATCGCGGGGATGAGGGCGCCTACTCCATCGCTCTCAGTGGTAAGATTTAACGGACCTTGTGACCGACCTCCCCCTGTTGCTTCGTCTTCAGCTGTTGTAAACTTACTTAGGCCTCCCGTGAACTTAGGTATCCCCTGAACTTACTTAGATCCTAAAATAACCTACTGTACCTATAAGCCTTAAATTAAAATAGCGATTATATTTCCCCTATTGTTTCTTAAAATAGCCTAAAATCACTGTTAAAACTAATGAAAATCTAATATGAAATGTGTCAAACAATGTAATATAATTGTTTATATATGATTAGTGTCCACAGTACTAGTTGAGATCTGAAACTGTCAGTATCATATTTGTCAGATTTATCAAAATAACCTTTATGTAGTTTCTTATGTTTTCTGCGTCGGACTAAATCTCAGACTAGCACATCCTCCAATAATTTCATCAAACGTAATAATTTATACAACTTTCGAAAACAACTTTAAAAAAATATTTCAGACTGGTAACTATGCATGTCAATTATTGTAATTTGATCCACCGTTCTTGTGGATTTGTTGCACCTTCTGGTATGGGTGCAAAATCAAGTTAATGTCAGACATAATGACGTCACCATTATTATGATCTTTTAATAGTTTGAATGTATAATTTAACTAACATGTTTTGAACTTCTCATAGTAATGGAAAGGAAAGGGGTTGATATGCTGCCTGTCTGTCAGTCAGTCAGTACAATGTTGATATTTTTTTTACTATAATTTTGTAAAACTAAAAATACTAATAACTATTAAAAAATATCGCATAATTATATTATATTTATAACTTTATTTTCTATTATTACCCACACGCGGCTTTTCTTGAAAGAGGAAACATTTGAAGAATGACAAATTACAAAAAATGGAACCTTGGGAATTGTTCTACAGCAGTTAAAATGTAGATAATTTTTTCCCCTTTTATTAGTCTTGCCACACTTTTGTTGCTTTTCGGTCAAAAAATAAATATAATAAGTCTGGATTAACATGTAATTATCAGTCGTAAAAATATATTTTTTGATGATTTTTAAAAATCCCGTTAATGATGAATGTATACATTTGAATTAATAATGTATTTTATTTTAGCCATCGTGTCCACAGTTGATCTGGCTTTGGCCACCTTTGATCTGACGAAGTTTGTCGAAATAATTAAAATAGTTAACGCAGTTAAAAAAAATAGACTACCTACATACCTACCTACCTACCTACCTATAGTTTACTATTGCTTCTTTTCTTTAAAATTTTGCTAACTACGCTTTCATTCGACTAGGAAAGCATATAGAAATATTTGGATTTATGTACCAAAATTCTCCTATATAGGTTAATATTACAACGTAATATACTGAACAACAAAAGTACGTATACCTTGACATAGCATATTGTACTTCTTTTTACTAGATATTGTATTAAAATATGCCCAATAAATTAAAGCATGTATTTAAAAATGTTCTATTTATTATGTAATAGGCTGTTTTTGTGCTTCAAAATTCAAATTGCAAAAATGCTTTCCCCCGGAATTCCTAATTTGTGATTTAAAAATGTCAAATTTCAATATCGCTTTAAATTTTATTCATGCTGTTTTTAACGACAAAATAAATATTCGAGAATGCAAGACCAAACCACATTTGGTCTGATAGCTTATGGAGCACATCACAGACTGGATTTGTGCCGGTCATATTATGTGTGAGTGACTTTAATATGTGTGAATTATTGTTGGTGATAATGTTATGATATAACTTAACGACAAAAACTAGATTACACTTGGATACATACATTACAACAATTTTTATGATTTTTACTAAAATTAATTTACTTTTTATTTGTTTATTAATGACTGAGAATGGAATGTTTACTTTTCCTTATTTTATTGAACTAGATTTTTTCTAATTTAAAATATGGCTTATTATAGCTTGCGCTGCAGAATAATTATAGTGTATCCGATTTGCATTCTAGAGCGCTTTAATCATCATATTTTTATATTCTAATAAAAGAGCTAATTATGTCAATCTGAAGACTATACTATATTACTATATGTATATAAAATGCTGACGTAAAATGTTGCTTTGCTTATCTGATATGATTATATATGAGGTAAATTAAAATCGGCACGAAATATGTTGTCTTTAGCTGCTGCAGCTATATTAAATTGAAATAATATATTATGAAGCTATATTAAAAGTTCTTTTATATAACATTATTTATTCACTGATGGTGTGCCAGGCATTTTATGTAATAATTATATATTTCATATTTTCAGTATGCATTATATACAGTATATATAGTGTCGACAGTCTTTCAGGCTTCCCATGAAACGTAAACAAATTTATTCCTTAAAAACAGATATTTCAATCGAAATAAAATTTAAAAAAAATCTAAAATAATTGTTTGCTGTTTTAGCAAGCATGTTCAATTTGTTTTTAGTGTCCAGTAGGCCTACTGTTAAAGCATTAAATTGTCAGTTACGTATCTGTCTAATGACACGCCATATGGTACAGTTTTTCCTCCCCATTTTCAACTATAACAAATGTATATTGAATGTTTTTTTATACATTTTCTATTTCCAAAACAAAACAAAATTTTATTTTTAGCCATGGGAGGCTTGTCTCTTTCATAATCTGCTGATGTAATTAATGATCTCTCCCCATTTATAGTTGTAATAGAACAACATAAAACTAATATTATAACTGTAGCTCAAAGGTGACATTCTTGTCATTGATAAAACTTTCCCTTACTTGTCTCATTTTATTTAACTACAATGTAGAAGTTTGGATGAATTTTAATCTTAAAATATAAAAAAACGACCTGAAGATAATTTTTACTTTGAACGAAATAAAATGGTACAGATTCTTCTACTTGAACTCTATTCTTCAACTGTTTAAGATAACTCTTTACAACAATTAAACTGATTTCCACTCCTATCAATTTATGTTGCCTATGGGGGACTTTAAATATCCCAATTGGAGCATCTCCACTCGTTGCTCTTATGCCAGTAAAATTGATCAATTAAGTCAAATGCTATAATATATTCACGAAGTTGGTGAGTGGTCGATTTCTGACTGAAGAGGCCGATTAATTATTATTATTTATTTTAAACACAATGCTGCACCGCGAGCTTGTTGCCTGACTTATCGATGAAATTGCCGGTCAATACTGACAGTTTTCCCATAATAATTTCTCCCCTTCCACGTGAACGTCTGTCGTTATAATAATATGTGCTGCTCCAGTCGGTTTGGTAAAAGATTTTCGAAGAAGCTCAACATTATTGGTAACTAAAGAAACTAGAAACTTGATATATATTTAGATCATTCACCTAAGTGACGGGTTGAGTAATTGGTATTTTTATAGACTACAAATATTTACAGAGTTTTTAATATTATTATTTTACTAAATTCGATAGTATATACGAAATCTTCGGGTTGCATTTTCATATGGTCACGCGAGATTTTTAGAAGATCGTTAGAAGCCTTGGAACGTTAAATTTTCATTCAGCAGATTTAATAATTCGTTGATGTTTTAACTATTGACCAATTTGATTGAAACTCAAGGCGATAAAATTGTACTTTAGTTAAGAACCACTTAGCGGGTTGATAATTTATTATAAAATAAACGACCATAAACAGTAAAATCACTGATCATTAAGTACATTATAACTAACTGATTAGAAGATTTCTATTAGTGGAAATCCGATGATCGTTTGATTAATTTAATCTCCTAGTCTGGTCAGAATAGATTAAACGAGAAGAATGCACCAATGTTAAGGGGGAATATCTATCGTTTAAAGTTAGATAAATAACATAAATATATAATTTACAATTGTATATAATTTACTACTAAATGTACTATATTATGTATACATACATCATAATCTATGTTATGTTTTCATATTCAATTGTTTTAGTGCATCACTAGTATGAACTATGTTTATTCAAGACGTTTAGTCCAATTAGATATTGTCTTGCCAAGGAGCACACATAATATATTTTGTTGTGTTCAGTTATATAGCTTTAAAAATCCAGATGAGGAAAATGTAAAATTCTGATTTATTTCGTTTTATAGGTTTATTTCGTTTAGATAAGCAGAAACAGAAGTAAGGTCAAGATGTTTACCAATTTTATTTCAATGAATCCAAAATTCAACTTAAATTTTTTAATTATAATTGGTATCAGCTTATTCGTTTTTTAAGTTTTAATGTCATTTAGCCCTTTACTACAGCTTTTATGATATGTTTAAAGCTTCTTTTATTTTACAAATATCATAACTAGCATTAACTTTTTTAACTGAACTAATTATAATGGTATTGTTACCTTTTACAGCTTTTGTAATATTTGTAGAATTTCATTTCGAGTTTTACACTTAGTATTTTTAACGGACGTTCCTTGATGTTCTGGATCCTCCAAGTGGTTCACTTTTTATTTGACATCATACATTATGCAGAATTTAAAAAAAATATTGAACACATTTCTGACTCTACCGTCAACCATTAAACCTATAATTAATCATAATATTTAAAAAATATATTTCTAAATTACAGATAAATATGGTGAAAAGTACAGCTGCTACATTGAATAAAAATAATAAAAATATGAATTAAATTAATAAAAAAACAATATTTGTTTAGAATTATCACAATATTATGTTACTGTTTTAATTTTATCAATCTTATTATGAAGAATCACAATATAATTGAAGGAGTTCTAAATGTCTCTCTGCACCAACGCTAAACCTAAAGTTCTTACTTTTGAATTTACGCTGGACGGTTGAGGAACAATCGTATCTGTATTTTGATCAGGAGTAGTGAATTAAAAGCAGGACTCCCTTCCTCTTCAAAGTCATTCATCTGTCACCAAGTTAGATCAGAGAGGCATGGTGATTCAACTTTATAACATAATTATGTCGACCGGTTCTATTGTATGTCTCCTTTTTTATATAGTATCATAACATCGAAGTCATTGGGTACTTTATGTTATACACAATTCATGTCGTGTCTAAAACTAGTCAATTATAATAAAAAATATTGATCTGCTGACTTTTTTCAGGTGTGCCTTCTCAAATGGGGCTGGCTAATGGGGATAATATTTTGATTTTAGAAATTATATTTTGATGATACTTTTATATTACTTACTTTATATAGCTGCTCAAATGTTTTTTCAATCATTTTAAAAGCGACGCATTTCTTGAGGGTTACAACACTTGTTAAGCGATAAATTCATAAAACAATACATTACTTTATAATACTAATTGAAATTTTATTGAGTTCTTATAAGCTTTCTGCATTATAAATAATTACATTTAGTATACTTAACATTTTATCCATTTTTGTAAATTTGGAAAGAATTAATCAAAAGGGGAAATATAAATATGGTTGGCTTAATACTAAAATTTAAAACAAAAGAAGTAATTTAAGACAAATATTTATTACATGCCGTTCAAACTGAAAATTATCCAACATAACTCATTCATATCCACTTTCTACTTTTTTAAGTAAATTTATTCCCCTTAAATATTTAGATATTATTCAATATTTTTGGTAAATATATTTGTTTTGTTTATAGTTATTCAATGTTATATCCACTGTTTTTCATTTAGTCAGTTGTGTTAGATTTTCAATGTCTCGTATATTAAATTCAAAAACACTTTA
This sequence comes from Coelogynopora nodosa, assembly GCA_034780555.1. Taxonomy (NCBI): domain Eukaryota; kingdom Metazoa; phylum Platyhelminthes; order Proseriata; family Coelogynoporidae; genus Coelogynopora; species Coelogynopora nodosa. Next base: position 8,368 of record JAUZND010046600.1, on the reverse strand, counting down.
ATAAATTACCAGACACCACAAAATGAATATTTCTTATATCATGTAAAAACGAACATATGGAAGCACCGTCCAAGATGGGATTAACTTGATCCACCGGTGTTTGATAGTTTACTATACTTAACATCTACTGAATCGATCACCCTGGAATGTTCGCCACCTGCATATTATTGTCTTTATTTTTACTGCACTTTCGATTCCATATGCTGTAGAATTTGTCTTTATGACATAAATTACTTAGGGTGCCCGGGCGTCAGGGAATTTTTAAAGAAATGTCAGGGAATTTAATTTTTTAACGAATAATTTTTAAATTGTCATGGAATTTTGACAACTAAAGGGAAATTGTTACTGTCGCAGATTATATTATTTTAACAAGGAATATGTTTTACTTGTTTTTAAAATATTTTTTATATTTTTGTATTTATTTAGACTACGAAAAAATTTACGTTTATGCAAAAAATGTATATTTACATTTTACACAAAATGATGACAACTATTCACTATTAAATATTCAACAGGCTACTGCTGGAAAATTGAGGTGGTGTCTAGAAGTTTTTTGTTGAATTTGCGCGGGCACCCTGTGACACTAATATATGACTCAAAATGAGCTGAAATTGTTAAAACTCTTAAAATTAGGTCTGTATCAAAACGTATTGAAGGTTTCAGGCTAAAACCATCAATGATTAGTTTGATTAGTTTGATTAGAAAACAAATGACATATTCAAAATTGCCTTCAAAATATACACAATAATATACTAACTTGAAAGAAAATATTTTACTGTATCTCCTAAAAGTTGGTGGGTCACTAAATTCGTCCCCTCTCTCCGGTTAAATACTCTTCTAAAAATGCCCGATGCCAGAAAATATATTTTTTGGTATAAGATTCAATCATTTGATTCAATATTTAGTGCAATATTGATCCCTATAATTTGTTTTCTTCACAAGTACGTAATAAATATAGTGAACAATTATAAATTATCGATTACATGTATATATTATTGATTGCTTATTTAATACTGGTGCAGACAAGTTAGTTCGTTCCATAATTTACTATTTTGTGAAAACAGTATAATGTAACACAAATATTTATAAGCAAAATTGGCGTTTATTGATATTGAAAAATTCTTTTATATATTATATAATTTGTTTGTTACTGTGAAGTGGCAAGGGCTTTTACCACACTAAGCTAATGCTAGTGTTAGGCTGAACCATTGGGTATATAGGAATTGTTAGTGTTACTGAAAAATAGGAAATAATGAAGCCAATAGTCGGCTAATATTCTTAAAAAGTCCTTTAATTACAAAAGGTATTTTATTATATTGAACTATTTATCACCTAGCGTGGCCCATCTATTCCTCCATATAGATATATGTGAATCATTTTTGTTGGCTATTTAATTGATAATTGAATATATAACTTATTATTATAGAATATTTATGGTCATTCTATTTTATATATAATTTTTAGTTGCTTTAGCAATAACAGGATAATTCTGGACTCGTTCATACCCATTTCTGCATCATCAAAAATATGTGAGTAGAATTTTCGCTCACATAAATTTGCGATGGAAAAATAGTTCACACTATTAATGCTATTTCTTATTCATTTGAATTAATACAACAGATAAGAATGTCCAATTAAAACAAAAACTTCTGAGTATAGCCTATGTTGTAAAGAAAATATCTTTATACTGTCGGGATATTTCGAGCAACGATAGAAAGTCCACGTCTTTTTCCTATTATTTTACTATCATCCTCGACGCTAGTCTCTTTCTTGATCACCCCTTTCTAGTTTGGGTCCGGCTATCTTCTCGCTGCTGTGCCGTTTGCCTTCCAGTATATTACCATGGACACAATCTGGTCCTTATAGCACAAATAGTTGTCCACCAGTTCATAGGCGTCTTTCTCAATTTTTTTATGTGAGTGCTGGATACTATGGTTCCGATCTCAGGAGCCGTTTATAGTTCTGTTTGGTATAGAGCTCTTAACATTCTGGTGAAGGGGCCACTGAGAGATTATATCGTGTCTTTGGTGAATCAAGTTTTACTGCCAAATAATAGCACACACGTTTCTATATTATAACAATACATTAGTTCGGTTATTTGCTTAAAATAGTATATCAATTTTATACCTGGAGCAGCTGAGGACTACTGTAGTTTTATTTGCATTAAAATGCATGTTCCTTTATTCTCTGAACGTTTATAATTTGGTTATTATTTAATTATCTAATGTTATATAATTATCAGATGACAAGGTAGATTTCTTTATTTTCTTAAATTAAAGTATTAATTTTAATAAATTTATACTTTCATCAAAGTTCAAACATCATTATTGAATAGCTTTATATTATATTTATTTGTCGTTCATGCGTTTAAATTGTTAGTTTTTCAGTAACACTTTGAGTTGAATTTAAATATATTTAGAAATAATTTCGTATATTTTAACACGAATGAATAAATTCTAGTACTTTGTAAATTTAATATATTCCTAAACATATTGTATTCAAAATTGTATTTCACTTATTGTAGTATTCTATGTTCGATTTTATTTAACACCAAGTACTGGCTGGCATAGACGTCGGTCCACTTGTAAATATGGACACAAGATATTTAGTCACTGGAGTTGACTAGAGTACTCAACTTGAGAATTCATGACAGCAGTCCACATAGCCAGGATCGAGCTAGATAAATCGTTTGGGAAGATATTTTGGAGTTACTTGATGATGTAGTGAAGCATTCAATGTAAGGAAAGGAAAGAACTTCTTGTATAGTACACGATGAGACAGTCTATCTCCAGGAAGTTCGCCTGCGTGCCTTAAGTTGAAGCATTGCAGTACTAAGTACATATTTCCTAATTAGATCAATTTCTGAGGATTATTACATATTTGCAGATGATATTATTGGGTAATTTAAAAAAATTCTGATTGGGTTAGGTTTACCAGAATAATTAATTATCCTTGGCTGATACGGACTATTTTATTTAATCGGAATGTTTCAAGCAAGATACATTACATATCTTATTGTCCAGTTAGAATGAGCTGCCGATAGTTTACTTTAATCGAACTAGTTAATGTAGCAGATAACATTTATGTACAGCGGGCCTATTCCTTTATTTTTCACGTGGGTGGTATACACAAAACTTCATAATTTATATTCAGTACCTACATATTTATATAGACGATTATATTGTATAATATAACAATTTATAATACTGATAATCTGTTGTTAATCTATGTTGACAATCTTGTCTAGGCCGCCTATAATAAATATAATCGGCTATATTAACTAGTACGATTAATTCAATATCTGACTCTAACTGGGAAATTTGACGTGTATCTTTTCACATTCCAATTGATCCGATCGGTAACTAAAATTTTGAAATCAGCAGCGTTAATTAGTCCGATTACTGGGTTTAGAGATAGGTGTAGACATTTCTTTGTTACAGTTACAAAACATTTAACTAAACCGGGTTAAACTATAGTGAACGCCAATAATATACAAAACATTTGAATGAGGTTTGCCAGGCCTCATCCAGGGCTGATTAAAATGCTTCGACAGTAAAAATTTAAAAGATTTAAAAATTGCAGTTTAATTATTTGATTTCTCGAAGTTTGGTGAACTTTATTGCTAAAATTCAAATTAGTCTGGCTAACCCTGAATATTCACAATATGAAGAATAATCGATAACTTCTTTCGACAGTTATATTTCTATGTTTTAGGATTATTATTTAACGTTATTTGAGAGAGCTTCTCTGAAATTGCCATGTAATTTCTAAATTGTAAAATCTTTTTTTACAAATTCGATGTTTTCTGAGTAATAAAATACATCTATTTTCTACAATTTTTAACTAAAAGTGACAGCTTTGCCATAAAAATGGACGTGTTTACCCATCTATATCAATGGCACAGTCACTTACTATATAATAAGATTACATATAAAGACAGGTAAGGTCAGCTTTGAAATTAAATATATTTCTACTGATTCTTATTTTTGCAGGGTTGTTTTAAAAACCTACAAAACTATAAATATTTATCTTAAAAATAAAAATGCACAAGCTGAAAAAAAGTTTTTGCGATAAAATAATGTTCTTATTGCCTTGGAAACTATCACACGCTAATTAAACATGCTTGACACAATTATAGCATAGAATAGAATAGCACGTATTTTATTGTCAACGTATTGTTGCTTAATTGTCACGAATACGTTTTTAATTACAATGTAAGTTGAGCATGTAACTGAATAATACTGCTGTCATTTTATAGGTTGAAGTCTACTGAATAAATATATATCTTTGCTACTTTTATGGATTTATATGGTGTACATAACAGACGGCACTTTAACTTATTGATTAATAAATAAATATGGAATTAGCAACTGCAAAATTATTAGTGATTCTATAATAATGAAACACAGATCGCCGTTTTATAAAATAAAGAGAAAATTTTTCAGTTTTGAGGAAAAGTAATTATCTCATAAATAAAAATAATATTTGTTAAAAGGATTTAGAAACATTATAGAAAACAACTAGGAAAATGAGGAACATACTCTGCTCATGAAAACATTATTGATACAGATTTTTCGTGAGGTTAAAGTATAACAACAGTATGAAATAAGATAAACAGTTTGATATAAATAAATAATTAATTAATATGTAAAAATAACATCATTCTATTTTATATAATTTTGGTCTATTTATTTATTAGATATGGAATATTTGTTAATAATTTTTGATGTTACAAAAAACACATATAAAAAGGTATTTATGTAATATGCACATTTAACCATAGCATAATAAATTGAGAGGTATACAACTAAGAATTCTGCAGCAGTTGGAAGGGTGTTGGCCCGCTGACGATACCTAACAAGCTACCCGCTGCTGTCCTCTTCTAATAGATTATTGTGGTAAAATTATCATCAGTTTAATACTAACAAATGTGTGTGTAAATGTTGATTTTCTGCTGGCTCAATATCTATAAGTCAAGGTGGTTAAAGTGATCTATATTCTTGATATCAATAATTGATTCTGTAACAATTGTGAGATGTCCGGAAATAATTATTTTATAGCGCGGTTGTATATTATTCAAATTATATAATGCAAGATTTTTGTCTTCAGTTTGCTAAATTAACTGGTAATAAATAATTGGCAACAAGATATCCTTAGTTATTTTTTAATATTTATCTATTTGTTTTATTCAAGACAGTTCTTATAAAAGTACAGAATATGCTTATTTAATTTTCTAGGATAATTACTTCTAATGCACGAGTATAATAGTTAATAAAGTATTGTATCGAAGTCAGTAACATGATATAACAGTATTAATATTTGCATACAGGCGAGGTAGCGTTTTACAAGGTGTCTGTACCCCTTGCAAAAACCCGAGAAAAATTATATTAAAACTGAAAAAATATGAATATTAAATAATAAAAGAATATGTAAAGAGATATTTTCCGGTATAGTTTGAAAGCTGTTCGTAATTTTTTATATGATAATTAATATATTGGGTGTCTATATTATTGTGTACATAATATCACAATCATGATTGTCATATTAATAATATGATATTAATTATGATAATAAGATATTATCTAACAAGCAAAAAGAGGGGGGTTGTTTTGGGAAGTTCTTTCGTCATTTGTGAATTAAAAGGCACCCCGTAGAGTTGTTTGAAGTTTTAAAATACTCGGGTTAAATATATTTGTCATATAATTTTCTAACATTAAAACATATTCTCGTCATTGGAGACGTTATAAATTAAACTATTCTACTTTTCTACAAAATTTTGAATACTTATCCCTTCGTCCGTAGGGTATACTAATATTTTTTCAAGGAAAAGCAGTTTTTGGTTAAACTGTGTAATGTATGACTCTGCTTTTTTTACTCAGTGGCTAAAATTCTTTTATCTAACTAAAAAATATAATTTTGAATATTATTGAACTATTTTATACACCCCTGGGTTTTATTACTTGCCGATGATATTAATATATCAGATTAAATAATAGGAGATAGTAGGTGATAATTTGAGTAAAAATAAGTTTTATCGTAAAATATATACATTTAACTTAGATGATAAAATTTATTATTAAAATAATCAGCAATTTAAAATAATACTCAAATTACATTGATACTACTTAGAGCTTAATTGTATAAGTAGTATAATATTATAAATATACCAAACTATTATAGATCTCGTGATCGGGAATCAGGACAGATGTAAAATGAATCAAGTCAATAGGTGACATTGATAAAAAGTTATAGTATATATGGGTCAATATAGCATTGTATATAGTTTTTTCCTATAGTTTTCCTAAACTAGAGATTTTGACGTAATCCGGTCATAAAAAATGAATTATTTGTTGAAAAGCAAAATAGCTCGACAAGTCGTTAAAGGATATCTGTGTACAAAATTTCAGATTAATCGGATAATAGGAAAAAAAAATTCCAGGCCCTTCACGGAGAAAACCCTATAAAATATGTCCACGGAGAAGGTGTTAATTTTTTAGTAAATATCAAATTCTAGTGAATATAATTTCTTAAAAAGTGAATTATTAATGTTTTAAATCATATTAAATATGTTATTATTTAATAAGGCAACTTTATATCTTCTTGTAACACCATAACTAATGTTTCTTTAACATAAATATACAATCGAATTATATCGAATAGGTGTGAAATGTCAACGAATTCCTTAAATGCTAGAAATGTGTCTATTTACTACCCACCCCATCATTGGTAGTCATACAACGAATTCTTACCTTGGTGGTTCTTCTAATGAATGTTCCATTTATATTTACACGTATTTTGGTTTCTAAAAGTAAGCGAAATAGAATCCAAACACAATTTCAATGTTTTCAAATAAATAAATTGGCAAATTTGTTTCATAATCGCTCCTCCAAAAACGATGCCTAGAAAAACATTAGTATATGATAAGGAAATTGCAGCCAAACCAATAAAAACATATATTGTGACCGCTCTTTGATCCAGGCGGCTACGAAGACGACATTGACCTGGGGGATAGGTTCACCTACACCGGGGAGGGCGGCCGCGATCTCAAGGGTACTCGAGATAAGCCCAAGAACCTGCGCACCGCCCCCCAGTCCTGCGATCAACAGCTCGTGAGGGGCAATGCGGCCCTCGTCAAGAGTGTGGAGACGGGGAACGTGGTGCGGGTGCTCCGCGGCTACAAACTCACCAGCGAGTATGCACCGAGCGAGGGCTATCGCTATGATGGCCTGTACTCGGTGGAGAAATGGTGGCAGGCTACAGGTGGGTCTATTTACTATCTATGGAGTTTAAGAGTTTAGGGCAGTCATTATTATGTTCAGCTGTCGAAAAGAGAAATTAATATTATCTAGGAAATAACGGGGTTTTTGTGCATCTTATGATAACCTGGAAATTCTAGAATACGTACTTATTGAATAGGCAATATGTGGAAATCTGCAAAATATAAGGAAACACGTGGAAATTTCATGGCAACGGGTTTGGGAAATTGTTCTAATCAATTAAATTGTCCACTTTAATCTGATTTTAATTTTCATAGTAAGTTTCTTACTATATATTTTTTTCGCTATACAACATAATAGTTAACATTAAATATAATTATATTTAGTGTGTGATTTAAAATAATTGTTAATAAAATTCACTTTAAAAAATCTAATTAAAGTAAATAGTCTAGGTCAATTTTCTGAAAATCTTAATGCTGAAAGCAAATCGTGTTAATTTATGGCATACACGTTTTTTAGAAGTATTAAGGGATGCTGAACTCAAATATGGTGTATTATGGTGTATGCCCAGCTCAAAAATGGCCAATAATGTGTCAAAACTGATAAATCTAAGATGGCCGCCATTGAAACCGAAAGTACTGAATAACTCGAAAATGAAGCTTCTAGCAGCTTAGAAATGTTTTACCGAGTAATAGGAAAGTAGGTATGCTCTATCAGAATTTTAATTTTCAATGTCACCTGATGACATCATATTATGTCTATTTTTAGCAGATACAGAACAAAAAAATTAAAAATTGGTCAATTCAAGGCCATAAAGTCTTAAATATCGAACAAAACTGTCTCAAACGCAATTACATATTAGATGCATGTTTTCTTAACTTACTGGGAAAATTTGGCTTGGATATTAGAATCGAAAGCTTTACAATTGTGAATTAACTAGTGACCCTAACATACGCAGCATGCTATATAAAATATGTATAGACTCAAATAACAGCAAAGGTAGTAATGGTAGCAATATTATCTTTTGTCAAAGCATTATGCACAATCCCTCAATAAGGATACAAATAAACGTACACACAACTTATTCCCATTCGTCTGTAGTGTTCCGGCAGTTGACATCAAGTTTCCTGCAGTTGCACGCCTCGATGCAT
>JAUZND010046589.1:0-20162 GCA_034780555.1 Coelogynopora nodosa | reverse complement strand
ATTTAATTTAAAAGTAATTTAACCTACATATATAATATAAATGTTTCAGTTAATATTATCTTATAAAATAAAAGCATATAACATATAAATTAATTTTTAAAATATTGCATCTCGTATATCTACCTGAAAACTGCCACATGCATAAAATCGAAGAGCAATAGCCAATTCGAGTTCTGGACTTAACCTGCCACCCTTATAACTATGGCCAGGCAATAATTGGTGTATAATATTTACAAAAACTTCTTTCGTGTACCTATATCGTTTTTTGAATTCAGTATCATCATATACCATTAAAGGATTTGTTAGATCGATATTTCGAGGTATTCTTAAATTAAATAATACATAAATACGTCTCATTCGTTGTATTCTTCTATCTAATCTCTCCATTCTTTAAATTGTATATAAAAAACACCACGAAAATTTTTTCAAGTATCCGCTTGAGGATAGTCTATACCGTCCTCAAGCATTTCCTTGAATTTACACACACTTTCGAGGAGATACTCAAGATTCGAGGAAATGCTTGAATGTTAAAAATAACTTGCATTGTTTCGAGGAGTTCCTCAAGTTTCAAGGAGTTCCTCAACTAAAAAAAGCCAACTTGCATACGGCCCTAAATATTGACGTTGATCCTGCCATATCTTTTTCATGATGATAAATTGCAGTATCTAAGTGGCTTGCATGATGTATCGAATGGTAAACAACAACGAAGAAAGCCACTACAACTTCAAGCAAGAACTAGCCTATGAGCTGGTAATGCCTCTTTTCCTTTGAAGATCTTAAATCCGTAGTCTGAGAAGTTCAGTAAAAGTGATCTGAATTGAACCGAAAATGGTCAAGGGCAGTATAACGTCGCAATTAGGTGCAACGGAACTCTGTTCCTTTTTCCAATTAGGAAGAGACCGATAATCGAAGATTCCGTGCAGTGCATATGTGGAAAGTACATATGTTGAGTTCCCAACATTAAATTGCTATCTGCTCGGAAGGCCGACCGTGAGATCCTCCTCTATATGATACATTTTATCACAATACAGTTCATATAATATGTATATGTTTTCACAGAACAATTTGGTACTAAATGTGTATCTGAGCTTACATCAAATTGTTCTATTATATTTTAAATGTCGAGTGACATCATCTACCACATTTACATTTAGTATTATAATATAATACATTTCTGTACTATAAAATACCCATTATTATGTCGGGTACTCAGGTACCCCTAAGGCGAGTGTATAGCTAGTAGATATGTGAGGCGGGTTTTAACGGTAAATTATCTTGAAATATTTAGATAAAGTAACAAATTGATTATTTGTGTTTATTTGATGCACATATTTAATTTTTATTTTTGTATTTACCTATTAATTTGATAGCAGTGGAATAGGACAGCGGAAAAAATGGTGTAAAGTGAGACATACAGTATAATTATATATAAACACATTATACGATATTTTTATGCGGTATTTTTTAAATTTTCACCCTATTTTTATAAATAAAATTTTTCTAAAATGTAAAATTTATACAAAGTTGAAGTATATTTTATGAGTTCCACTTCATATAATTATGATGTCTTCTTAGTAGGGCCGCTTCGTTAAAAAAATTATTTATAAAAGTGACTCCATGAAAACTGCTTGATGTTTATTATACTTCCCAACAATAAAATAATTCTATCGGTGATTTTTGAAAATTGATAGATTTTTGTAATTTTATTTATTTTTCAAATATTAAAAATTTATACATGACCTTTTTTCTGTTTTTACATATCGATTTAAAATATAAAGTGTCTCCGTGAAAACTGCTTGCTGTTTAGATTTCCTTCGACTAATATTATTAATCCTGTATAAAAATTGAAACTATCTATGGCGAGTTTTTTTTAAATTAAATATTTTTTGTTATTTTATCGGTTTTTGAAATATTTAATATTTTTATGACCATTTTCCTCAAAAGTCAATTGAGAACAAGTGTTTGCTGTTTAGAATTCTTTACTACGCATGCTTCGGAAATACTTTGTAAATGATAAAATTATTTGATTGGGGTTTTCTCTTAGATATTATACATACTATAATATTTATCGTGTTTCTAAAACATTAACAATTTTTGTAATGTTATTGATTTTTTAAAAACCTAGATCATTTTCTCATTGGTTATGATTCGGATGATGACAGGCCACTGATTGACATCTGCAGCAACGGTAGGCTCATTGTAGCAGAATACTCAAAGGGAAATTTCAAACACATTGTAAATGTTTTTGACTATTCAGAAATTGGTGCAATTACTCGAAATTCAAGCAAATATATGTACATGTGTACTTTGTAATACAGCACTTTGTAATACTATTATACCAAACTCAAGATCTAAGTCAAAACATCGTTTTCATCTCAATACTCTATCTGGTGATTACAGTAGCTCCAAACCTTGTGCAATTCGTATAATATGTTGTTATTGCTTGACAGTTTTACACAAAGGCAGTATCCATTCTTGCTTGAAAACAACACGACTCGACAATATCCAAAAGATTTTTAGAGTGTCATCAAAGGAAGGAGAGCAAGTTGATTCTGTTCTAGTATGCCTTAAAATAAAAGAATCGTTGTCTGCTATTGGGGCCAGTGTTGAATTATCTAGCCCCAAGAGGGCGGCCTCTTATCATACAATGTGGTTCAACCGTCTTCGTTGAAAAGAAAAGTAAAGTTATTTCTGCCGATAGCATGTCTTTGATACAAAATTATCTAAATCTTTCGAATAATCAAACTCTAAAACTTGCCAGCCATATGCGAACCGCATCATCTCATCGAAAACGCTTTGAACAAAATTTAAAGGGAGAATTAGGTATCAAACCATTATTTGGATGAACTTTATTCTCTATCATCTAACACAATGTTGTTTTGGTTATATTGGTGATAATACTGTTAGAGAAGATCTGCTAAGATATGCTATAATAAACTTATCGAGTCTGTGGAAGAATGCAGGGGCAAAACAGTGTCCAATGTCAACATTGGCAGTGATGATGGAGGGGATAATTTTAAAGTTTGCCTAACTTTAAACAGTGATGTCGTATCTAATTTGCAAATCTCAAGACAATCGTATAGTGATGGTGTCGCAGCATATAAAAAAATAAGGACAGTAGTGTATAAAAATGGTTCATTATTGAACTGGATCCCAAGATTCCTGAAAACTAGGAAAACTGAAAACTATACCAACACATTAATTCGATATACACATTTTAAATTAGATGATGTAAATGTGCCATACACAATTAGCACAGATTTAAAATTTGCGAATATTCTCATTGGACTCATGGCCAATGGATGTACTCATCCCTGCACTTGGTGCGATGTTTCTAAGGACATGATGCTACAAGGCAAATTTGGGACTCTGCGTACTATTGGAAATATTCGCGAATTATACTGGAATTGGCGAAATTCTGGTTCAAACAAGAGCTCTGCAAAACGTTATGGTAATATAATTTATCCGCCTCTTTTCAAACAAGCAGACGGAATACAAAAATTGAACATTATCCCCCCACCCGAACTGCACATTCTTATCGGACCCATGACCACCATGTTCAATGGTTTTTAAAACTTATGTGGGAATACAGTGTCAACGACTGGCTAAAATTATCAAATGTCGAAAAAGAAGTTTACCATGCAGGCGTATTAAATGGAAATGGTTATCTGACACTTTACTCCAAAATGTCGATATATACTGCATCACCCTCCACGGTGCCCAAATACAGAGTATATTGATGCTTTCGATGCTGGTTAGGGGCTATTATATGGACAAAATTTCGCGTTAGACTTTGCACAAAAGATATCCGAATATGAATCGAATCTTCGAATCACACCTAAAATCTTCGATCACTCACACAATCTTCTAACATCTTCAATCTTTGAATCACACCTAAAATTCATGCCGTAATTCATCACATTGTGCCATTTTGTGAGAGATGTGGTAAAGGACTTGGATATTGGTCGGAACAAGCGTCGGAATAGGAATGGAATCTGTTAATGCAAATTTCCGAAAAACTTGTAACACGTATTCAGTCAGTCAAGTAAGTAAATCCACTATATGGTCAACAGATTTTGCAGGTTGTCAGAGACTACGCAAATAAGCATGTGTAAAGGTGTTGAGGGACATATTATGTTTTTAATATTTATAATCTTGACATGCTAATTTAGTTAATAAACTATACCTGTTTGGTTAGTAAAATGATACTATACTCTTTCAAATAGGCTTGTATATGTTTTTTCGATTAAAATTGTTAAACTTTCACAACATTTTGTATTTTTATGTTTTTTACATATGTATAAGTATAGTAATATAATACTACACATGCTTGTTTTCTATATATTACTAAGTTTTTATAGATTAATATTGAACTGCTATAAAATTTATGTATTCTATGTTGTACTACTTATATGTATAAGTATACTACTTTTGCATAAAATAACATACTGTCATTTTAAAACATTATACATAACCATTATTCTGAAACGAAATACGTATAGTTTTTATTGTAGCAACCTTCATTATAAAATAGTGCGGACACTTAGTGATATTCTGTGGTAGACAAGGCTCATTATTTCATTTAGAAAAAATCAATAAAATTGCTAAAATTATAATGGATAATTTATTGGAAATCCACTATGGAATAATATTTTTTATTATAAAATCATTACTCATGAAACGAATAATTCTAGACAGCGAACAGTTGTTCTGGAGTCACTTTTATGTAATATTGAAATATAGAAAAAATTTCATATGTATATTTATTGTGCGAAAAATCGTTATTGTTGAAATATATCACCATTAAAATATCTTCATAATCATTAGGCGACGAGCATTCCCAAGTTGGATCTTCCATAACTAGTTGGTTTAAATTTAAAATATTTTAAGGTTTTTGTGAATTTATAGCCACTTTTCCTTTTTGTCAATTTACTTTTAATATATATATATAGTATATATATATATATAGTACTTCTACCAATTTGTCGGTAATATACCTAATGATACCTTTAAAATGATATTTAATAAAATAATTTAAATGCTCAATATTATACAAAATATGTCTCGTTGAAGTAGATATATTGACATGAATTTGTTCCACCGCAAGCACTTATAAAACCATAAATACCTTAGTTTACTTGTTTCGAACAACTGAACCTCCTCTGGTATAATTTATAATTAAAATATGATATGGAAGCAAATATTATATTATAAATCAAGTTTTTATATGAACCCGTAATTAATTTTAATTAACTAAACTTAATTCTAATTTTAATTAACTGGTTCAATAATTTTAAAGTATGCAAAAAAATTCTAAAGAGATATTAACAACTGCAGTGCGTAACTAGGAATGTTAATAGGTGCAAAAATATTAATTTAATAAAACTCCCAATATCATTTTTGATAATAAATTTTAATTGAATTTACAATTAGGGTATAACTCTATTTATAACACATAGAACCATTTTTTACTTAATTTACTCTGACCAGAATATTTTGCAACTTATAGATATTTCACTGTTTAATCTTCTAACTTGCTTTTTGTTTTAACAATTTTAGGTTTTATTTTATTTCTATGTCGGTTGCTATTTTTCTTGTTCTAATTATAAAATTTATTTTGCCATAATAATTTTCTGTTTAGTTTTCTCATATTTTAGTAATGTCAAAATATTCAGAAAAAGGAATGCCATTAGTTTACTGAGTTATCAAAATGAACTAAATTCATTTTAATCATTCGACTTAAATTTAATTTTAACAATCCCCATTTGTTTTATGAGAGCTGAAGTAAACATAATTTCAGTGTTGGACAACTATTTCCGAGGCCTCCTTGTCAGGCGAAATGTAAGTGAAAATGTTGAAATCCCTTTTTAATATCAAAATTACTGTCATGTCGTCGAATAGATTGGTATTTTATCTGTCAGGCATTAAGAGAACACTTCCATGGCTTCCATCTCTCTCGAGAAATAAAGAGAAGACCTCATTTTCGACAATTCTTGAGTGGAGCGAAGATGATGTGAAGTTTTTTTTAGTAATGCGACCGTGTTGATGGAAACGAAGGAAGCAACTCCTTCCCCTATATCCACTAAAATATTGGCGTGCATGTTGGCATCCCTCAATTTGAAATAAGCATGTTCATAGTCTCATAGCAAAGGTTGTTCGGCTTCACACAATATAATCCAGTTCATTTATCAATTATTAGTTTCTTCTATTAAATTGCATATCTTGTCCTAAATAGGTTTTTTATTTTGGAGGATTCCTTTTAACGGAATAAAATGTGTATATAATTATATAGCTGCTGGTTTATGTATAGTTAATTACATTTAATTATTTTAAAGCAGTCATAAAAAAATATTTTTTCGATGGAACTATTTTTGTAAATAAGCTATGGTTATATATTAATACATATCTGTAAAATTTAAAGCTATTTATGTAAGATGGACACTTGCTGTATACTTGCTGTTTTGAATAATTATATATAAACAATACTTGTATGAAATATATTGCACTGGATTTATAGGTATGCAAATGTATCTATATTACAATTAATATAGGTTACATCTATTGGAACTTACTTTCCTTTTATAGTTGTAAATATATATATTATAATGTGAAATATAGTTTGTTGTTTATTTAAAATAGATCTTTCTATAGTAATAGTTTCATATAAGTAATGCTGCTGGTATATGAAAATAATTTAAAACTATATTTTGGTAGATTTTTGAAAATAGAAATTTAAGTAAGTTTAGTTTAGTAATGTAGTTTATTCACATATGATTACTATATGAATTAGTTTAGTCACATATGATTACTATATATGAATTAGTTTAATCACGCGTATGATTACTATATATGAATTAGTTTAATTACATTATAGAATAAAAAAAATGAACTTTGAAAAACTGCAATAAAATTTGAGAGGTGGAAATGGCCCTCTGTATATCACAGTCTCCATGGTCCCTTCATTCTTGGAAAATTAATTAAATTTATATTACGAATTATTGATAGCATAATACTAAATTTCTACATTTATTTTGATGAAATCTTTTGGTAGTCATTGTCATTAACTAATTAATTAATTAATAACTCACAATTCATTTCTTTCTATAAGAATGCTACCGACAATCTTAACTTTTATCTATTTATGATCATAAATATAAACTTAATAGTAAGAGGCAAGACTGATTGGTGAAATAAACCAGCATAAGATTCCCCAAGCAACTATAAAAATTGTCAAATTAAAGACAACTAGCGGCTCTTAATTTTAATGTAAATTTTAAGTAGTTTGACACAAGCAATAAATATCAATGTTCACCTTGCAGCCGCGTTCAGTAAAACAAGAAATCGCTCTCTATTAAAAGAATCAAAGAAGCAACTCCCTCGTGTTTTCGTTGCAGGATAAAATCCATATAAATAATAAAATCGTTCCTTTTATTGTCCATTTTTATACACCGGTCTCTAAGGAGGCGTTCGCTTTTTTGCAGATGTCTTTTCACAGCACGAATAATGCATAACAGTGGTATAATTAAACATTCGATTAATCAAGTGTCACTTATTTACTCCTATAGAATAGTTTTGTTCTCTATAGTTATTTAACCAATATTATCTAATGAGGAAAACATTTATTCACTATATTATAAAGTTTCGGCTTTCTTTAGTTGGCTAATTAGTCGATGACAGCCCCTGTTACAAATCAAAGCGCATTATTCAAAAGAATGTGGCAATAAAATCTAAACTTTGGCGCTTCCATTTCTCTCTCTTTCCTTTCTACTTCTTCATGTGTTGTAATTTCCTTACAAACACGGCTCTGTCATATAATAGGTTTTAGAGTCCCCGTTGAGTATAGTCTTAATGGAACTTGTGCGCCTATTAATCGTATACCTTTAAAATATATCACCAATACAAGTGAAATATTGAAGGAAATGGTTTGTCGGCTCTTTAGCAGAATTTGGTCTTACTTTTATTCCCCGACAGCACCAACATATAATATGAAAATAAATACTTGACGCCATACGGTGTCAGGGTAGAACTTCTGCTAGTTTGCTCCTCACTCACGTTATCAGTGGATAAACTTTGTATAGCCCTCTCAGAAAATGTTATAGTGCGGTACTAGGTTTGCATTTCGAATCCCCCTAGGAGATCCCAAATAGACGTTTATACGCTGAATTCAAGACAAGAGCCCATATACTCACGCAAACGATTTGATTGAGACAAATCTCCTCTAGTTGAAGGCATATGCTACTGGGACATATATTTTCATTTACTCGTCCGATTGGCCATTGATGACTGGGACTGGGTTATGCCATCCCACCCCCTCGAGACCATATGTCAACTCCTTAAGTGAACTCGAATTTATATTTTAAACTGATGTGATTGGGATGAACATTCAATTCTTTTTGAGCTAATTAATAGGAAATTACCAGTATACTTAGTGCACGGTATGCTATTTAACGACCAGTGAATATAATACAAAGTGGAAGGAGGAAAAGGAATGAGAGAGAACACACATTTTTAGATAAATGTCTTTGTTTGATATTACTAATTGATCGTGAAAGCGAGGATAATATGCCTAATTTTCCTGCGAAGATTCTTTTCTTTTACCTATTATAATAGCTACCTATATAAAGAAACCTATTGAGAACAGAAATCGTCAATTTGGAAGATATTTGGACTTCGAGGTTTCACAAAATATAGGTGTAATTTCGGAAATGAATCGCTGCGAACAAGCTAAACAACTAAACGCCAAAATTGACACGAGATAGAACCGTCCATTTTAGCGTTAACTGAAGGCTTGTTAAAGGCTTGTTAAAATTTTTGATCGCAGAGTGTGATCAAAGAAAACAATGAAGTGTGGTGACATATGCTTCTCTTCCATTCGCTTTAAGAATTGTTATATAAAAATAATGCAATTAATGTTGTCATCAATGCGGAGATTTATAAAAAATAATGGTTTTATTATGAGCTTTCTGAATAAATCTTCTAATTAAACGCACCAATTTATTATGGTATTTTTTAATAATAAAGCCATGTAACACTAATTATTGCTGTCTACATATTTATTTTAGTTAAAATAACGATTCTGTCGGTATATAGTAAAATGTTGTCATATTTGTTATAGTGTAAAATTAGTCACGGATTCATGAGGGGGTTGGAGGGGCAGACCACCTCCTATCCCTAACTCACAATAGTGAGTTAGGGATAGGAGGTGGTCTACTTATATATAATACCGGAAATGATATACAAGATATAGCGATTGCAGAACATAGAAAAAGCCTTCTAAGTGAACCGTTGGAGCCCTGACTGAGGTCAAATCCAGAGGTATTTTATTAATTAATAGTTTTTTAGAATCAAAAAGTCCCTCGAAGTATTTATCTGGGGTGTAATAACTAAAACACATAGTATAATAAATAACTTATATTTATAACCTTAACCTTTAAAAAATATATAACTTAATAAATAAATTATCGCGAGTGAAATATTAAGTATAGATTATAAGGGGTTTCCTTAATTATGTTAAAATAAAATTAAAATATAACGTTTATATTTTTTGTAATTATTAAATAGTTAACATTATTTTTTTAAATTTTATTAAATTGACACTTTATGTATAGTCATCTATTTTATATAATAAACAAAATATTTAGGAAAATAACTATATTTATTTCACCAATTGACCTTTGGGTATACCATATTTATATTTATATATATATAGTATATATCATATATGAACCCACTCACACTGAAAAAATTAAAGATGAAACATTTTGGGTCTAATTTTTTCACACTAATTTGGATTACAGTTTATCCAAATAATAAGTATTTATTTCCTAAAAAAAATGATATCCGCCATATATATATATACGGAATTAATGGAACGTCCAGGGATGCAAGGGTTATTAATTATATATTATATGTATTTAAAAAAATAATAATATCCGATTTTGGATAAATTTTAATGAAAAATTAAATACAAAACGAAATTGTTGTACCATATAAATATTTTTTTGATAAAATTAGAACGCTTCTCGCTAAAGTAAACTAAATTAAAGATAATTTTACACGTGATCAACTGAAATAAATATCCCCCAGCTTAAAGTTCGTTTTCAAATGTTAAATCAAAACAAGTATATATATTATAAATAAATCATATCAGTGAATAATTGATTGTTTTCAAACGCAGTTGTAATCCTGTGTCTCGACATTGTTATTTCCAGGAATCTAAAAAGTTGCGTAATGTTGCACATCA
The DNA here is from genome assembly GCA_034780555.1 of Coelogynopora nodosa. Lineage (NCBI taxonomy): Eukaryota > Metazoa > Platyhelminthes > Proseriata > Coelogynoporidae > Coelogynopora > Coelogynopora nodosa. Next base: position 9,919 of record JAUZND010046589.1, on the reverse strand, counting down.
TGAAGTGCTCATAAGCTATTTAAATTGCGTAAGGCACTCAGAGTTTTAATTTAGGCTTCTCGATTCCACGTGCGTTCGATCAATTTAAAAGTTGACTGAGACGTGCTCAGCAAAAATTGGAGTTAATCACAAATAGGTGTCTCCTGGTTCACCAGTTAAACTTGAAGACAATTTCCACCTGTTCAAAGGAAGTTGTCATATTTGAAATAAGAAATTAAAATCTCGCTGTCTATAGCCTCCACATAGTTTCATTCCAGCAGAAGGACCACATGCTTCTCTTGGAGAAGCTATGTTTCAAAGAAGTATACATCTCACTCCTATAATTGTTCAATATTAGGCTTCAGGGGATCTCAATTTGAAAGCAATTACTTTGATAGTTTTAGTTTAAAACTGCCTTGGTCCACCCTGCAGCGAAACATGACACTATCAACTATAGACAATCTATAATATAGACAAGTATCTCCTCGTATGTTGTCTATAAGGTTTTTACATCGTATAAACTATTCTTGTAGTTGCCCGCCCCTTATATCAAATATGTCTGCGTCCAGTTAGAGCTACTTAATAGATGGATTCAGGGGTGGGCGTTCAAGAAATGATAAGGCGAAATTCGAAGCCTAATAATCATTTAGTAGCACGAATATATGTATCGAAATTGTTTCAATCTAATATGTAAACTCGGATTGGAACTAATCATTAGATTTGATACAAGAACAATAAACGCTTTCCAATTCTGACAAATTATTGACTTGCTGAAGAAAATTTTATAATCATTGCAAAATAGTTATTCTGACATCCATCGTCAAATATTGTTGAACGCTTGCCTAAATCTAAATCAGTACATTTAATTAACATATATATGGGTAATTTTAAATCGGAAATTGAAAATAATCTTCAATCTCTGCAACTTGGAACAGTTAAAGAAATTAGTTTTACTCTTATAGAATAAATTTAAATAAATATAAAATTTACGTTTTAAATAAATAAATTTATTAAATTACACATTTTTTACATATTATAACAGATACAACTCATAAATATATATTTTTTATTCAACTCATTTACTCCTATTTACATTCTTAATTTTTTTCTAATTTTTTAAAATATACCGTCTATATTTAATATAATATGGATATATGGTGGAAATATATTATTTATGCTGGACAGCTTATAATACATTTAAGTATGGCACAATAATTAGGCCCTTGTATTATATATAATGATATCAACGATTAATATATATTTAATTAATACCTTTAAATCTTTCAAACATTTAAGTTATATATTTAAAAAAGTATTTTTTAAGTCATAACATCAACAATTTCAAATTAGTGATTTTTTGATAGTGTCTCATCTGCTTTTATCAACTTTTTCCAACCATGGTATAGATTAACATCAAAGAACGGAATAAACAACGAGTGCTTAAGGCACGATCGAGTAAACAATCATTTGTACAATGAACCCTGAAAACGGTCAATAAAAACTGTTTTAAAACTAACCGTTAATTGGGAATCAATGCAAACTTAAGATTCTTAATTGTTTCCCTGTGGCATATTAAGTCTTCCAGTTGCAGTTAAGTGTACAATTATGAAAGTATTTTCTTTCTAAATGTGTAAAACAAATCGGTTTTATTGAGCAGTTGTATTGACTTCAATCTACAATATATATATTAGCAGAAAAATATTTGAATATAAATAATAACGATATATCCACCTAAAAAGGGCATATAGACATTAATTCATATAAATTTAAGTTTAACATTATTTTTTTGTGTGGATAGTTCTATTTTTATTTCATTCTTTTGTAGTAATCGGATAATTAACTTTATTAGCGGATTTTAGGTCCCATGGGCAAACTTTTTACTTTGCATTGGCATTTCAAAGTCTCGGTGTCTTGTTATAAGCGGGTTCAGATTGGCCATTTTATAGAATCATTTTTGATGCTAGACCGCTCTTTTGCGTATGCTGATAACTGAAATACAATCCTACAGAGACAACTATATATATTTTAAAATGTGGAAAATCTTTGATCTGAGGGAGCCTTCACTTCTGAAAAGAATTAATATTTGAGAAGTTAAGATATTTAGACTAGTTTATTTTAAAAGTTTTAATAAGTTAACACAATAGATATATAAAATATACGATACATCATATTATATGTGGCTTACTTATAGCCGTATATGTACATATCTATGCAGAGATCCAAGATGTCTAACAAAAAAGAATGTAACTCAAAACTTTCGAAAAGTATCAAAGCAGGAGTTTGGACAGATTAGCATGAGCTGAAGGGTGGAAGATCAAATTTACGATTTGTCCAGTGTCCCAGGAATTAAGTTTTATGTTTTGTTTTCCATTTTCTTTAAAACTTTTGTTTGGTCGCTTCTTCTTTTTTTTTAATTATAACTTTTCGGTCTGTCCTTTGTCAGGGGGTCGGTTTTTTGGATTTATAGTAAAAATAGGCTATGTTTTGACTTGCCATGCAGGCCTGCTTTACTTTATAGAGTCATACGAAATTAAATATATTACTAGCAATTTAGTCACATGCGCACAAATATTCTCGAACTTTTCAAATTAGAATAAATTGACATATATACCTATATACATATACTATAACAATTTTATGGAATATTATACAATGCTTTCTATATATATATAGAAGCACAGATTAAACTTTTTAAAGATGTCACACATTATAATAGCGTTTGTTTTATTTCACAAGTATTGTAATTTCCGAGAATCCATTATTGGGAGAAACAGGAAATTATTATCCTATATACGAATTAACAATAATGCCAATGTAATATGATATGCTATTAAACATATCCACATAGATAGACAAATTGTTTTTTTATAGTTTTATATTGTATATATAACGTTGTATATAAATCTTAATATTATTTACTGTCATTATTATTTTTGTCTAAATTTATAATGTATTCAGTAAATATAATTAACATTTTATTATCGAAAATAATATTACATTTTCAGGAAGTAAGATAAACATTAACATTTTTTATTATTATTATTACAATAGCAAAATTGCATTCTTAATTTGTTTTCAACTATTTTTTGAGATCATATTATTGTAATTATACTTGTTATAAATTATTTAGTAATTTATTTATTTATTTATTTATTTTTATTTATTTACTAGTACTTATTTATTTTTATCGCGGAATTTCTCCATTTACATCTCAATAATCTCTATAAAATTATAAAAAGCATTAATGTCTATAAACTATTGAGGTCATTAAAATGTATCCATAGGACTTTCAAAAGACAAAATCAAAATTGTTATTTTTACTTAAAAATTAGTAAAATTAATTTTATAAACATTCGATTTAAGTTTATGGTTATCATATATATAATTCTGGCAAGTGATTAACTAATTCCAGTGTATATAAATCCTAATACACACATTTTTACTCTAATATATAATGTTACATTTTCAAAAAGACATAACGATTTATCAATGCGAATAATCTTTGAAATAAGACATTTCAAACGAGTATTAATAATATCTATATAGGCTATACCTTCTGTTATTAAGATAAATTAATGTATACACTGATTTATGTGTAGTTATTTTTAAAGTATATCTCAATATCGAGAGAAGTTTAATTTACAAATATATTCTCCTTTAAAAGATTTTATATAGCAACGAATCATGTTATATTATTTACATTATCATTATATCACGTGATATTATTCTGATTTGATACTGATAATAAGCATTTTTTATAAACTAAAATTTAACAATTCATAAAAACATATTCAATGTGATACCGCATAATATATTGTATATTGTTTAAATAACCATTTAACGTATAATATTGATTTAAAAAAATTAGATCGCTTGATTTGATTATGAGGTTTAGTTATAGATTATATCTATTTCATAATATTATATATAGTCATTCTTTGGATGTCGCTCCACGTGCATGCGCTTTGATTTACACGTAGTATAGTATATCATTAATTAATTATATATATTTATGATAATCATAAATAAATGCAAAAATTCCCATTCAAGTAATATATGTAATATATTATTAATTATTAATATATTAATACATTATTCGATTTACACATATCGCACTCATATAACAATTGTATATTGTAAACATTATTACGAATATTTTGTTAGATTAACATTGATCGCACAACATAATTATTTTATACATATTTATTAAGTCATACAATTTTATTCCTATGTGTTGCATTTTATACGATTTAATCTGTAGGTATATAATATATAATATATATAATGCATAATGCATAATATTAGATGTATCACATAAAATCATTTAATCCGCATGTATTGCATCATGATTCTATTGCACATTTATACCATTTGCATAATTTTATTTATATATATCACATGAAATATTATATAATTTATTTAACGAAAACATGCTGACAAAATAAAAATTATCTTGAGGACCCAAGCATTGCGATACAACCGTTTCTTTTTCAATATAAATTAACAAAAATTATGCAAAATATTATTTAAACAGTTGACAAATTACATAAATAAAGCGTAAATAATATCATAGATATATATATTGTATGTTACAGAGTACAGTTAAAAAAATATATGGATACTATATATATTATCATAATATTAAAAAAAAAGGATAATCAATAAATCAGTAGGACTTATAAAAATATTTGACTATCTCACCATGACGGCTGTTGAGTTTAATTAAAAAGTAAAATTATTTTATCAATTTTATAGAACTAATAACATGTGTTAGGAATTATGTATTATATTTATATACCGTACCAATTTGAAGATGTATAAATAATTAACATTATTTTAACAATACATTTCCAATGTTTTTTAGTTTAATTTGAGCATAACGGTATATATGAACAGAATAGAATATAAATAGACCAGTTATAACATAAATCCATTCCCGCTTTGCTCTTCAATACTTTAGGAAGGACCTCTTGAGGCCTTCGTGTTTGTCTTAGAAACCACTCCGTTATCTTTAGTGTTTTCGGTGCAATTGCCCCGAGAAACGGGTGGCGCAAATCATGGTCATGGTACATATACAATGTATATAGGTTCTCGCAGAACGACAATTTATAAAAGACAATATTTATTTGAAAACCTCTCACTTTATTGCTTTGATATGCAGAGGCAAGGGCCGAGACCTCTCGACGCCCCGTGTAATTAGAAGAACTACTTGGGACTCCCAGTTCGGCACGCTTGGCTAGTCTAAGCGTGTATAATGCAGTGATTATGAGAGGCTAAAGTTCTTCTGAAGTCTAAATAGAAGGCATTCTGGCAATTGGTGGAAATGTTGAAAGCCTTTCTCATCGGGCTGAAAGCAACGGGAGGTGCATTTGAGGCAACTCCAAGAACACCTGATCCTTGTAGACATATGAGCCCCATAAGTTTGTGCAATTGTTTTTCCAAATATTCGAGGTATAGTTTCGGTTAATTGCGTCATTGATTATCCGAAACAATTAAGAGCACCTGAAGAGAGTTCTTTAGTTTTCTTTCTAGCAGCTCGGTATATGCTTAAGTTCTATTGGATTCCTGCAATATGGTTGAATAAATGTTATCGTAATTAATTCGTTCGAGTGATTTGATAGTTATATACAGACTTGTGTTTTTCTTTGTGCATGTTTTTATTATGTGTAAGTAATACAGATTTTACTATAAGGCGAATATTTACCTATAGCGATTATCAGGGGCGCCACCAGGAAAAAATGGGGGGTTTGTTTTTCCACTTTAAGGGGCACTAATAGGAAATTTGTGAATGAATGAATGAATATATTTTTTGGAGGTATTTTTTATAGAATATTAATAAATATTTAAGAAACTGTATAAAAAAAATTAAAAAATCAATGCATGTCTTTATTTTCACAAACATATATTTTAAGAAATGAACAAATTGACTCATAAAAATTCAAATTTTAATCTGAAATTTATGCATTCATGAATGTCATAGATAGAGGAAAGAGGTCAATTAAAATCACATTATACTCTTTTGCTAAAAGGGCACAACTTCAACTATTAAAAAGGGCACTTTAGTTTCAAAGGGGTGACGTTCACACCCAATGAATCCCCCCTCCCCTCGGTGCATCCATGATTATAAGTATTAATTTATCTCTATATATTTTAAAAGTAGAAGTCTTATCTATACCTTTATTTTATTTATATTAAAATAAATACTGAAATTTAACATTCGTAACTATATAATATACAAATATATAAACTAACCGATTATTTCCATTTTTTTATAATTTTGTTATTTCAAATTTTAGTGACACTTTTTATTACCATATTTTATTCAGTATATCGATTAGTTAAATAACCCATAAAAATATTGTTGTTGTTGAAAAGTGTTGTGTTGAATGAACATTTACAACATAATTGTATATTACGAAAACAATCAATTTTGCGCCCATTTCTCATGTATATATAATATAAAGCTGTATTGTTAAATAAAAAAATTATGTATTTATAATATTAAATCCTATATGGGGCAAATAAGAAGTCGATAATTAGGTTCATCTAATTAAAATGTATACTTGAAAGTTGACAATTTTGGCAATCTTCTATTATACCTGCAATTTGTGGGCGGAGTAGGTATGCTATACAAAACATTCACCACCTTACTGTAACCTATAATATACAAGTTAACGAAAGACGGGCCGCGAGAGACATCACTATTATAAAGTGATCTGGATTGATCTGGGAATTAAACATCATCACCTTTTCTAAAAGTTCGAATTAGAGGTGGAGCAGCTGATCGGCTTATACCGCTAGACTTGTTTTATCTATATCCTCTCGGAGTGCTCAGACTTCACTCTAAGGGGAGGGCTATACAATGTACACTGACAGCTTACAAGAAAGTGATAAACGTCTAAATGAGATAATTATCCAGTGATTTCACAAATCTCCTGTGTTGAATTGGCTATAAAGATGATGACGAACCAAGTCTATATAACTATATTACTTGCCAACCTAGAAATGCTCATTGTAGGCCTATAGGCATACACGCTATATATCGATTTCTTGAAACAATGTAAAGTATACCTCAAATTATAATATATAGGTCAATGTTATACTCATGGAACCAATTTCGTCACGAATCAATAATTGAAAAACAGTTGCACAATTTTAAATTTGTTTGTTTTATTAATAATATTTTGTTTTAATTATTACTTTAAATTTTTTAATTAAACAGATCATGTTTCATTTTGAACGTTTCATAAAGTCAGAAAGAACTTTAGGGATATATAAACAATACTTGTACGTTAATAAACTTTGAACATTTTGAAGAGTCCTTTTGAATATTCGTAAAGTTCTGTAGTAGGCCTACTAATAAAGGCTATTTTTGCTTCTGCCAAGTTTCTTTGATTTTTTGTGCGTAGGTACACTTTGAAAAATCTTAGAATCCATGATTTTTAAAAAGTTAAAAAAGTCTGTGCCCGAATAATTATTGTCCACTTCTGTGATATCAAATAAAAGGCAGACAATCGTGTTAATACATTTAATCCAATTATAAATATGATGGAACCTTATGGATCATTATAGGAAATCATCTTGAAGGACTTCATTAGATTGATATTTGCCACCATTTCAAAATAAATATGGAAATATGTCATATGAAAACATTGTCCAATACATTTTAGTATTCATTCTTATGATGTACTATTTCGAACATCTGGCACATTGGGCTATTTATAGATATTCAGAACGTCCAAACATTTAGAAGGTGGTTTTTGAGAGAATGCTTCAGGACAATGATATATATTGTATAAACTCCAAATTAACTTCTGCGGTGTTAAACCGTTTGGAACTAGAAACAACATGATACGTATCTTCCATACCTTTAGTATAGATAGTCTTTGTGTGACTAATTCTATCTATTTGAAATATTTGAAAATGAAATCATCTCCAGAAATAATTTTATTAAATAAATATTTTATGTTCTTCTATAATACGAATATACTTTTAAATGACTCAATGATGAACTCAATAATGACTCAAATCACTCAATAATGACTCAAATCACTCAATAATGACTCAAATCACTCAATAATGACTCAAATCACTCAATAATAACCTTTATCAAGATATTCTTGAAGCTTATATAGTTATTTCAGTTTGCTAGCTTTTCAACCTTTTTGTTTTGTTTCACAATTAATATATATAGGCTATATAGGTTATATACTGCAGGATCTATAAAATATGCAGTAATAACAATATTGTTAAACTCCTGTATACTATACTATCATTAACATTTTCCTATCAACCTATCTAACATCAACCTATTTAATAAAACCAGATTAGGAAAAATCAGTAAAAATTCTATTTTAAACTCCTAACATATATATAAATTCATATTCATTTTGTTATAGTTACTTGCTTTGTGGCATTATGTGTTATATTTTAACTTTTAGTAGTTAATGATCATTGTATTGCTTTTACAAATTATTATAATCTTTTATTCAAACATAGAACAATAACATTAGTTAATAAAAATATTGGTAATTATATTTTTAATATTGTTGTGAAGCGTATATGTCGTTTTATCAAATTATTTAGTTGTTTTTATTGGAAGTGTGCTATTTAAACACGGCGCTGAGGGTCCGCTGAGGGTCCGCTGAGGTCCGCTGAGGGTCCACTGAGGGTCCGCTGAGGTCCGCTGAGGGTCCGCTGAGGGTCCTAAGCTCTGCAATTAAAAAAAAAAGTATTTTATTTATAGATCGTCTGTTCTGTGGCTAAAAATTTGTAATATTTGGTTCCTATTTTTAGCGTGTTCTATATATATTATAAGCATGACTTTTCATCATGATCATGATCTATGCCTATATTGCATTGTACACAAAAATAGATGTAGGATTTGTCATAATTTCTCTGCTTTATTGGATTTATTGCCTTGTTGGATATTTGTTTGTACAAATACATTTTAGTACCTATTTTGTATTTGCATTTTGTATTTTTCATTTCCCCAATACTCTCATTAGTTTATATTTCTGTAAGTACAAATTATTCTTGGGCATTTTATGATGTTTTCTTTTATTTTTTGAACATGTTTAAGATATTGGTATATTATTATTATATGCGTGTATGCATTTGTTTAAATTATCTAATAGTTTATACATTATAAATTTGATGCTTACAGCTATATAGAATTAACTGACGTTTTTTAATTAGATTTTTGATTATATCAAAATGTTACGTTTAAAATTTCCTCAAATTTGAACCAGGCGATACAATTGATTTTGTTGCATGTGTTTGTAGTGACTTCATTGTAGTGACTAAGTTATGTATGTAAGTGTTTAATATGTATTTTGGGGCGCGCGATACAATATTTCTGAAATTAAACATTTTGGATCTCATCATTTTAATACTATTAATTAGAAAATGAATTGTCAATATTATTTTTTACATTTCAATCTATAATGTCAATCTAATATATCGAGACGTTTATTTATATTTTAAACATGTTTTATCTATTGTTACTTGATTATGTTTATTATAAAGTTATATGCTATTTATGATTAAAAAAAAATCTTGTAAACTGTAATAATTAAAACTAAATATATATATATAAATACCAACTGAATCATCTTATGTATTTTATATATATATATTATATTGTTAATAATTTATATATACTTAATAAACACAAATACATCTTCGTATACATTTGAACTATTTATAAAATGATGATTGTGTTTTATAACACAACATAAACACAACAAAAAAACAATTACGAATTTTAGCATCTTAACCCTTCGTACGTGGAGGGGGGGTATGCCCATTTTTTTTTCAAATAAATTAAGTTTTTGATTGAACCATAACACGTATGACCCTGCTTTTTTACTCAGTGGCTAAAATACTTTTATCTAACTAAAAAATATAACAAAAATAATTTCGAATATTTTTACATAAC
>JAUZND010046578.1:0-20163 GCA_034780555.1 Coelogynopora nodosa | reverse complement strand
TAGAAGCTACAAAACTGTAATAGTAATAGACAGTAGTAATACAGTTACAAATCTGACAGTTTAATAGGTCTTACCAGAAGGCATATAATTTTTTTGTAAATGGCAAAAAAATAACCAAAAGTAAATAAAAATAACCAAAAATAAACAAAATAACCAAATTACCAAAAGGTATATAATTTTTTTGAAAATAAATGACAAAAAAATAACGCTCAGCATTAAATAATGCAGGCTGCACTAGCACTGAACTATATCAACAAAATCCACAGCAGCCAAAAACGATAATTTGGAAGCAAAATAACAAGGTTGAGTCCCCTCATCAGAATTTGCAGAAACAACAAAATTATCCAAAGGGGACTGTAAACAAGTAATTAGTGATTGTCTGTAATGTACACATATCAGAATAATTGGAATACAACTATACTGAAACAGATAAAAGAAAAAATATTATACAAACTGCTTGCTTAGTGGGTTGGTCAAAATGAACTATGTGAAGGTATTATAGTAAATTGTTAAGCTTGTAAAAAAATTCATTTTTCTCTCCATAATTTTTTAGGAATGACTGTTTTCAAATTCCAGCAGTTTTTCCTAGATTTCCGGGACCTGCAACCATCCTGATTACAGATAAAATAGATAGTCAACAAAAGTATAATTTAGTGTCATATAATTAAGGCTAAAAGGGGTTCTCATAGAGTTAAGTAGTTGTCCACAAAATGTTTTTTTCGGCCACAAGTTTTTAAATAATTGATTTTACAGGAGACTTGCTCCTAAATATAATGGAAAACACATTATACATGCTTCTTTTAAAAAATGAACACTTTTTAAATATTGTAATGTAAAATATAATTAAATCTATAATATGCTACTAATAAGTAGCTTAATTTTTTAAATATTATTTATATAAAAAAATATAATTTTATACAATTTTATTTGCAGTATATATATTATGTCTTGAATATATTTTAATTTAAAATTAAATGACAATTGAGGTGGCATTAACACTCATACAATCCACTAAACACGTGATAAAATGCTCAATTTGAACCTTGCTGGATGATATAAAAAATCATATAAGTTAAATTCAGTTATCTGTTTTTCTCATAACTGTATGGTATTTCAATAGAAATTTAGTTCATTTCTTGTTGGTTAAGTCAATTAAGTTTTTGCATTCTTTTGCTTAAACAGAGTTGTTTTATGTAAACATTTGCACCAATTTTTATTTGCTAAATAAATTACTTTTTATGTAATCTCTTTAATCACTATATTTTGATATCAATGATTTCTGTGAACTGTAGGTTATTAATAGTTCTGCAGGCAATGTTAAATGGAGACTAGTTTTCACCAAAGCTGTAGGATTGAATCTGAGAATGTATAAGGATGGTCTACACAAGCTGAAAAAAATATTTTGTAAATACATTGTTAACCCCTTGACTACTAAGACGCGTATACGCATCCCCATGTAATGCCCTAAGACACATATATGCGTCCTACATTTATATTTACTTATAAGCATCATCAATGCATTCTAGTAACAACACAACAAGTTTTTATTTATGTATCGAGATAAGATCCACAATTTCAATTTTTGACAAGTGAGCGATTGGCAACCTTTCTATGGAAAAGAAAAACGTGTATTCGTGGAACAATACGAAAAAATCGAGGAGTACCAAATCATTTTCAAAAGAGACAGCTAGACAAATTAGGGAGGGCTAATATTCGCAAAGGTCCAATTATGTTTACTAAATTTGTAGACAAAAAAGATGTCTATATCATCTCGACCACTGACAAAGCTGGTGAGATTGAGAAAGAGCATGTTCTTCCTGGAAACATGAATAAACACTAAAAGAATATCTTAAAAGAATAAGCCCCTTTCACAGGAAAACTACAACAGGACCATGGGAGGAGTTGATCTCCGAGATCAAATACTTGCACCTATTACATATACAAGAAAGTCATTCGTATGGTTAAAAAAACTAGGAGTAAATATGATGCAGAGGTTAGCTTTAAATTCGTTCATTAGATATAAACACAAGGTCGACAAGAAAGAAACATTCCTGAACTTTACCAAAAAAATGATCACACATTTCACTGGAATTGATTCATAGCCAGACAGAAGTAGACTAAAGAGAAAAAGAGATGAAGTAGACATTGTATGGGTCCATGCACCTTCTTATATTTCAGTTGACTCCAAAAAGCGAAGAAAATGTGCTCAATGCTCATCAGATGATATTCGAAAGGATTCATACTACCATTGTGAGGATTGTTGAAACACACCATTATGTTTTGTTCCATGTTGTTACATGCATCTAAATTTGACTTTTATGTAAAATTAAAACATTATTTGTAATTATCTATAAACCTATAATTAATATAGTCAATTTGGAACATTTTTGTGAATTTTGTCTAAAATATTTTTTTCCCGTAATGCATAAGGGAAAATAAAAATGCTTACCGGAGCTAAGGGGTTAACACTATATTATAATATGTTATCGTTACATATGTTATGATTTTAATTTTTTTAATATTGAATGTTCTAATTGGAGATATGAATAAAGTTGCAGCAATTAATTAAAATTAAATACAACTAACGTTACCTATTGTGGATGTAGTCTTTTATATATGAATATTATAATTATAATAAAAACGGAGATATCTAGGGCGATATCATAAACATACACCATTTTATCATTAAAGTCATAATAAACATAACAATTATATTAAATTTGAAGATGTACAAGTTGCCAAATAATTAACATAATGCTTAAAAGAATTTTGAAAATTGTTATTGAAAATTCGTCAAAATGAAAGCAAGTAGTGCATCTACCTAAACCCGGTTTCAATGGTTAATTTGTTTCTCCTTACGAACTAAGTGATATAAAAATGAAATAATAGAATTTAATAAAAAATGGACCATCCACAATGTCGTCGAAAGGAAAGGGAATATATCTGTACATTTGAAAGCATTCAACCAGATGGCATAAAAAAGATGGAGGATTCTCGTTACATATGTTTTACTTTGTTTTTAATTCTGCTATTTCTATATTTATTATAATATGTTTTGTATAATGATTCTTCTATTATAATAATATCGGTTGTATCATACTATATATGGATATATTTTAAAAAAATATTTCTAAAATAATTTCAACATAAATTTCCAATATATACATTATATACTTTTGGCAAAGGTGTAAAAGGTGGCAAAGGTGTACTCTGCAAAGGTGTATCTAGTGAATAATAAAAAAAATCGTCAAATTTTTTTTTTTAATTTTATAAGAAACATCTTCATTTATAAAATTTTTATCGATATTTTTGTTTTGTCACTAAATATCCATTACAAGTTATAAATTATGCCATCGATATAAAGTATGAAGCAATTGATACAACTGACATGCCTGTTTATATAATAGCTATCCGTTATGTCTATTGTTTAATTTTCATCCAAGGAAAATGTAATACAATATGCTCAAGAAATCTTCAACCTGTTATAATAAGTGTTACTGCTTCAAATCGTTTAGTTATTAATAAAAATAAATAAAATTTTGAAACTTTATAGTGTTTTTTTTAATCAAATCCGATGTTCTTGTTATTAATAAATATAATTATTATCGATGAAAATCCCATGTTGTGATAATATCATGTAGAAATATTAATTTACTAGTCAAAAGTTTTGTTAATCATAATGTGGAGGTAGTGATGTTATTGAGTCTTTTATTCTATAAAAAATATTCTAAATAAATACATTGGACGGACAAACTACAAACCCTTATGACAATAAAGATCAACATTAAATTTTAGCCAAGCTAATACATTAAAATACACTCCTATTTATTGATATAAACGTTACAAAAATCAATATTCAATAAGATATGTAATGTTTAATGTAATATTGTAATATAGTGCTAACTAGTCCTCCACCCTACCTTTAGAATTCTTGTAAAAACTCTTTTTGCTTTAAATAGTTTTATTTTACTTTTAGACCTAAATCTATTAATTAATTTATTATAACGGGTTGTTACTTTTATACCTAAATTTGTTAATTTATTTGAGCTCATTGTTATGTTACTTCCGTTACCATTTTTTGGATATATTATTCAATTAGCGAGCATTTATGGTCCTCTTATGATATGCGCCATGATATGATTTTATATATTATTTATTTAAATAGGTTTATGAATAGATAACTAAATTTCTATCGATGCTTCGTGCGATTAGTTGTCATTGTGTCTTTCCTTTTAGTGTGTGTTTTTAGATAACAATGATCATTATTATAATTCTATTATAATTAACAGATTATTAAAAATTTCAGTAATTATAGTATTGCTGATGCCTTGAAGCACTATAATAGAATACAATTTATTTAAGGGGAATATAAAATGATTCTGTATTTTACAATTATATTAAAGGAATTTTAATAATAATGATTTATTAATAAGGGGCAAAACAACTGGAACCGTATAAGGTAAACTGGCATTATATTATAATTTAATGTCACCCATTTTCGTCAAAATTTATTATGTTACCCTCTTTAGAATATTTTAATTCAAATATTTAAAAATTGTTATGTTAATGTCTTTTAAATTAATTTTTTTCAAGTGTTTTATAATTTAAGTGAAATCTGATCGATATAGAATAATTATCTTTATGAAATAGTCACTCAACGACTATTTTATGATAGTTTATAATATCTTATTTAATGTTTCAGATGTTAAAAATTATGGACTATGTATTTAACAAGATTAATTAATTTCAAGTTACACTTATTTAATATCTAAAAGGTTTTATAAAAAGTGTAAGAAAAATACTGGATAAAATGTCATACACAAATAACACTTCAAAGATCAATGTATAAATTGGATTATATAAAATATAATTATAAACTGTCATGATGGGGAAAGTATTTAAACTGACGAAACATAGGCATATATTTTATTAATTAAATATTTTATTGCAATTTGAACAAACTAAATATAATCTAACATTTTGACCATTTGAAACGTATGAGGAGGAAAGGAAGAGATCTGCCACTGATCAGAGTATTTTCCAAAATAAATTTCAAAAAATTATGGTTGCATTTATTTTTTATGTTTACATATTTTCTATATCTGAAAATTATTTTTTCTCAAAATAATCTATTGTTTAGTTTATACTGTCGAGTTTACTACACATTGCAACTTTATTATTAATAAACAATTATTAAAATTTAAGAGATAGAATATTTTAGAGTTCAATCACAATTTTCACAATTTATTGTATACACCACAGAGTTCAACTTTCATTTGTTAACAATACAATACGAAGGTTAAGAAGTGAAATGGAGCTGAGGAATACACGAGAAGGAAATGTCATCATTGTAGAATTTAAAATGGAATATTAAATAGATCATGATTTATTTAATGTTAGATAGAAAATCTCGAAAAATATTATTTTGAAACGTTGGTTGTACATTGTCTATTCTTTTTACTCCATGTTTAATTTAATGTTATACATATATTAATATTATTTTAATCATATTAACTGTTGTTGTCCGATTTTCACTTACATGCTATATGCCATATTAAATAAATTATTATTAAAAATATTTAACGAGAAAATTTATTTGATAGCATGTATTTAAAATTAATCATAATGAAACATTATTAATTTAAAAATAAGTTTTAAAATAATATAATTATATTAATTGGCTTAATTATTCCACTTGTTCTAAGATTTAAGTAAAATTATTCAATATTATTTACTCTCAATGTACTGACTTTTTGCTTATCACATGCAATAAATCTCTTTTTAATTTACTATGTATATAAACTATTTAAACATAAATATATCATAAATATTATTATTATATTAAATTAAATTAAATTCAATTATTATTCAAATTCAATTATATATATATTAATTTTTAATATTAATTATATAAATATTAAACTATTGTCCGCACTCCAAATACATAACTATATCATCAATCCTTATTGTTATTTATTAGTAAGGATAACAAAGAATGGGGGCCAATCAAGATGCACAATTTTGCATACATCTACGTTATATTTAATATAAAATTTTAATAATATAATATGTTATACGTTTACACAATTTACTAAAAAATATAATTATATCACGTAATGTATTGCTTGAATTCGTATATTATTATATCACATATTCAAAATGTCTATGATAATTAGACTTTTAAAATAAGAATTATATCCACCAGTCTTGCAGAAAATTGTCATAATATGATGTATACATAGATGCGCATCAAACGACCATTTTTGAAAATCTGAAGGGTGCATTTCTAACCTTATATTATACACTTTATGATTCCAACGTACCAAAACAAGATTTTATTGCTACAGTTTTAAATAACGTTAGAATTCCGAGGATATTTACCAGACTCTGTCACTCACAATCACAACCGGTTAGATATTTCGCATCATATCGTTT
This sequence comes from Coelogynopora nodosa, assembly GCA_034780555.1. NCBI lineage: Eukaryota > Metazoa > Platyhelminthes > Proseriata > Coelogynoporidae > Coelogynopora > Coelogynopora nodosa. The sequence continues at coordinate 13,728 of JAUZND010046578.1, read as the reverse complement.
CAACATATCAGTAACCGCTGTTGTATAGTTAATGTCACCCCATTAGGCCAATATCAATTTAATTTAAATAATTTACAAATATAACAAAGGGTTAGATTCGAATGAAACACTTTCGATAAAGAATTGAATGAATGATATCCTAAATTTTACATTACATGACACTATATCGATTTTTATTAAATGTTTCAATATAGATATATAATATTTTTGTCTTAAATATAAATTTTAATGATTAATTAAAATATGTGTATTGTATGCCATCAATTATGTCAGATATTCAGATATATATTTTTCAATATTGAAAACTCTTTATTTGTTTACAATAAATAGAATTATTTAAGCTTCAAAAGTTTTTTTATATTGAAATTTTAATTCAAATATATATATATATATATATTTATAAATATACATATAAATGCAAATACGCTTAAATCTAAATGTAAACATAATCACATATAAACAAACTAATGAAATTGTGATACATATAAAAATGAAATAACATATAATGTTTAAAAAACGTAGATAATTGTAGAATTATTTGTAGAATATGTGTTAGACGTATTTATTTAAATTTATCATTTATATTATGTACATACATTACAAAGAAATAAGTCGTTTATTATTAAACGCACCTGAGTAAGTCGTTTAATGTGAAAACAAATCATTATTAATCTACATCAAAAGAATATATATTTACACTGGGAATTGAACTGAACTATAATTTAGACCATATTCAATAAATCAATGTTACTATATATGTGGCTGTAACACTTGAGGTTACTTGAGTAACTGTATTTTTGACTGTCATTTTTCTTTTTCTAATATCTTGAAAATAATTCCATAACTCTCGTCGATTAAAATATATATATGTATATTCTATATTAGGTTCATACCTTCTTAAAATTATAATATGTACCTTGTTATTAAATGTTCCTCTTAAAAAATAATTTATAATTTTAGCGGAAATAATGCCATTTATTTGGATAATATTATTAACTTATAAAATAATTATTAATATTCTTAAATAAGATACGGAGAAAGAAAGCCAAGAAACCCCTTTTAAGCCCCAAAAACATTAAAGACCAGATCGCTTTCTACAAGAAGTACAAGATGTGGACAGTGCTGCCGTACAAGGGCAAAACCACTCAAGTTGATTTTTGGACAAACTCGTTTTTTTGTGAAAATATGTTCTCTAGTAAATGGTGCATCTACCTTCCAAATTTTATTGAATAATTTTGCTTATTTTTGGTGTAATAAAGAAAACAAATTTACAAAACCACTCAAATTTTTCGTCATTTTCTGATTTACAACAGCAAAACCCCTCAAGTTGTTTTGCGTTGTATAATTGGCTAGAAACAGTTATGATTATACACAACAGCAAAATTACTCAAGTCTATATGGGTTGTTTGAACGGACATGAAATATCATATAGACAATCTAGAACCACTCAAGTCGCTGTGGGTTGTCTGAGCACACAGAAAATGTCAATTATATAATATTAAAAGTCAGAAAACCACTCTCAATAATTAATAATATATTTATCGCAATTTTTCAAAAAATAATTAGTTTTAAAAGTTAAAAACACCTGAAGGTTATTTATTATTTTATGTATAAAATTCCATTTATATACAGTACAAAGTAATATTACATCGAATTATGTTAAAATAGAGTAGACTGTTGTCGAAAGTTTTAAATATATTATTACTTATTTGGATATTGTAAAATACATATATATGCTTAACTTCTTTGAGCCGAACAGTATCCAATGGGTAGATGGTCAAATAAGTGCTACTGAATTTATCGCTATCGCATATAATATGTGTTTTAATATTATATCTTAAACAGAAACACCTTAATCAGCTTAGACAATAAACAGTTTGGATATATTATACTCCATACATGCAATTGTGTATGTTTTAATCGCCCTTACTTGATTATATTTGCATATTGTCGACCGTCCGGTGATTACTGCAGCGCTGGGTTAGGTTGGGTTGGGTCAGGCGGGATCCCCGTCATAGTAGCCGAAGCCCCCGCAGATACGAGGCCACCCCCACGAGTCCTCCGCCAATACGGTCAAGGGAGACCTCGCCATCCCGAACACTCGCAGCCGCAGGCCAAGGTCGGACACTCCTAGAGCCAATACTACAGAGTCTCCTCCTCCTTGCAATGAGGGCATGTAGAAGGCACCCACGCGTCCATGCGAGCTCGGTACGCCGCCAACACACGGCAATGTCCACTTCGGAGCTGCGCAATCATCGTCTTAGTGCGCCGAGGTAAGCCCGTCGGTCGTGGCGTGACGGTGAACACCAGGCGATTGCGCTCATGGGCCGGGCCTCATGCGCTTAGAGGCGAGTGCTCATGCGCTCAGAGGTATACTAGGGAATCAACACAATATTGTGGGAGTCAAGTAAATTATTATATTTAGTATTTATCGTGGTGTCATTAAGTTTTTGTTGGCTTGTCATCAATAAGGATCAAACTCACCTTTTAATTCATCTTTAATAATACTTATCAATAGACATATATGAAATAATCAAATGCATTTTGACCGATGTGGAATACGCTGTCCACCAAAACTTAATCTAGTTTGGCGCTGTATTAAAGTATCTTAATCCACAACTAACTATAATGTTGAAGAAATCAGATACTCATTTTTCAATCGTTACTTGAAGGATGAATACGCCTCTTTTGAGAGAGAAACGGATGGTCGAACTATCGAAAAGGAAATAGATATTACATTCTTAATGTAATAATAATATGCGAAATCATTAATACATTATTTCCTCTTGATGCTGTTTTCAATTTATACTATAAACACTACCACTAATTATTAGTAACAGAAATATAGTTACATACCGTAAAATGGGCTAATTACAGCCAAGGGGGTAATTACAGCCACTATACTGAAATATATAATAAATGTGTATTTTGCACCTTATTAGTGCTATCTGAGCACCTCTAAGCTATTGTTATCTCATAATCCTGCAGTTCATAATAGTGAAACTGGATCCACAAACGTGATCCAGGGACTGAAAAAAAAAATTAAAAACACTGTAAGTGGCCGTAATTACCGTATTACCGTTATTACCATTTTACAGTATATATCGTATCATGAAATATTCAATATTGAAATATTGCAATTGCTCTGTATTGTTTTTAAAAAAGGATTTTTTCTATAGTTTTAGAAATTCAAATTTGGCCAGAGAGTCACCCCTGGCAGTCTCAGACGATATTGACGAAGGTGTCGCATTATTGGATATTCCCATCACTGACGAGTTAACGTTTGATGTATCAGCTCTAGGAGATATATTCAATTCTCAGTCGATATTTTAGCAGAGAACGCCGATACTCCACGCAATTGTCTATCCTAGGAGTCACTGCCACTGACCACTTTTAAATAAATATTACATACTTTTGAAGGCAAATTGTGGTAATTCCTGCATAGGGCCTACCAATGTGTTAGCCTAATTTGATGTATAGGATACTTGGTGTATGCATCTGACCACAATCAGAAGAGTGTTGCTGGTCAGAATTTCAAATGGCAATCATTTTGTTTTTCATCTTTAAAGATGAGAAAGTGAAAATCAAGCCCGGCATACAATTTATTCAGATTCAGCACCCTAAAATTAGGCTAAAACACTTGTATGCTAGACATTACCAAAAATTACTTCAAAAGAAATATTTATTCAAAAAGGGACCAGACTATTTTATTAACGATGTTGCTAAGTTTCAAACTTCAGTTAGAGTTACAGCCACTCCAGAGTAGTAAAGTCTTCATTTAGCGTTTATAAGGAGCAGCTATTTAGTTAGGTTGTGGAGTCAGCTTCAAATTGTATAAAACCTTTGTTTATTATTTGTTTAGAAATATTTATTTAAATAATGTATAGAGCACCCTGAAGAGTATAAGAAGGTCTTTATTTAACATTTATTTAAGAAGTAGCTCATTAATTAAATAAAAAATAAAAATGCTATTATTTAAAGATTAACGACTTAGCAGTTAATAGATTAGTGTATAAAACCCCTCCAGACTAAGCAGCCCTTTATTTAGCATTTATTTAAGAAGTAGCTATTTAATTAGTGTATAGGTCCCAATCCAGATATGAAATATGTTTAATTTATTATAGTTTATAAAGATTGAAAAGACATTTTGAAAAGACATTTTTCGTTTATTGAATTAGTCTATAGGCAGAGGGGACCCTCTACATTCAAAAGGACTTCCAGACAAGGAGTAGTTTTGCTTTTACTAAGCAGGTCTATTTTGATAATAGTTGATGTTTTATCAAAGAAGCACCCAAAGCGGGTGGCAGGGCATTCGTCTCTAATGCCCGCTGCCCCCTAAAGGCACCATTGACTTGTGTAATAAACTATATTAAATATACATACAGTATTTTATTCAACCTAATACCTTCTCGTTTATTTGAGATACAAGAATACGCGGATAAACATTTTTATCATAGATCACTGCATAGCTTAATATATATATTTTTTATGCTACAGATAATTAAAAGATTTTATGTTAGTTATTAACTTTTTATAAAATCGGCCATTATTTTTTGTTATATTTCAAGTAATAAACACCCACGAAAACTCTCTTCTGAGTGTGAGTGTGATGCATGCATACAACTGTTAAACACACATTTTGCCTTGCCTGCCGCCTGAGGGTGTCAATTTGAAAAAATATTCCATAATTCGAAGGCACGCTGCTCGCAAGCATGTGTAAAGTGTAAAACCAGCTAAGGTGAGGAATCTATGGATGTCAGGCTCGTGCGGCTATTTAAGCGGTTGTGAGTTGAGTCCGGAAATTGCAGCGGACACCGGATCGGAAAGCAGCTCGCAAGGGTATAGAACTTGTGGTATAGGGGAGAGAGAGAGAGAGAGAGAGAGAGAGAAAGAGTATGGAGAGAGTCCAATGGTGTTCGTTAACAGGATATTTTTGTTTTCTAAGGTACACTAACTACTCTGACCGATCGGGTTAGGACTGCTGTGTATATCAGTAAGTAAAGAGGAGTGTTGAAGAGAATATTTTTTTCCCATCAAATAGTCGTATGGTATGGATTATTGGATTAGCTCATTGTATTTCACTTTTTAGCGATCAATTTTTAAAAATAAAAATTATTTTGCAAAGTTCTGTTAGTATACTAATAATAATAATACACCAGCTTATCTAAATACAACAATAATATAGGAGGGTAGTAGAAGACTTTTTATTAAAATAAACAATGAGTAGGTTATTATTATATTGATTATTATAGCAAAGGGAATTAATTTAACAACCGTGTTGCCACAATAATAAACTCGATGTCATAAATTCACATCATATAGAGAAAATGCACCCTATTTTTAAAATAAAAATGATTATTTCCAAAACATCAAATGGAGTTTAAATATGAAAAAGTATGAAAAATATGAAAAATACGAAAAAACATGAAAAAGTAATTTATATATTTTGTTATTCATTTCAATGTTAGTCCTTTACCAATTCCAAAAAGAGATAGCATATCACTGCTTCCAATATTTTTGAAGTTATCAAAATTAAATGCTCATACAAACATTATATTTACTAATAGTAATATGTTATTTAACTAAATATTAGTACTTTGCTAACAATTTACTTATTTTATGAAAAATAGCTTTTTTACTTTATCAAACACTCCATTTTTAATTTATTATTCAAAATTATTTTAACAATATCAAAATTTGAAGTATAACGAACAATTTAGTAATATTGACCAAAGTTCAAATAAAAATATTAATAATATACTTATAGATTATATTTATACTCTACCAATATTCTACTGATATTCCTTCCAATATCCAAGTTATACTTTATGTCCACATTCTACTTACTTTGTGCCAACATTATTTTAACACTCACCAATGTTAAATGTACACTATTCAGATTCTACTTACATTCTTCCAAAAATATTCCAGTAACATTCAAAGAACATTACATTTTAGCTACTGCATATAGTTTATGAGCAGAACCTACACCTTTCCAATATCCATTTTAAGCACTACTACCTACATTATAGTACTTATTCGAAACATTGCTATCAACGTACATTATATTTACATTCTTGAAACACTCATCGAATATATAGGATCATTGATACCATCATTATTATTTTCTTATACAACATTAACAATAACATATATTCAACACTCCATAAAAAAGTATGCCAAAATTCTATAAAAACTCCAAAAAAACATAAACAAATGTTTTAATACTGTGGTAAAAGTAATATACTTGCCGTTCACAAGCATGCAATTAATACTGACATTATTTACAAGCACACCATTAATACTGACATTACGTACAAGCACATTGTATACACTTTTAACACTGTCAAGCACATACAAACACAGATAACACTTTCAAACACATATAAACACTGATAACACTTTCAACACACTATAAACACTGATAACACTTTCAAACACATAGAAACACTGATAACACTTTCAGGCACATATAAACACTGATAACTCTTTCAAGCACACTATAAACACTTATACCACTTTGAAGCACACTATAAACACTGATAACACGTTCAAGCACACATAAACACTGAACACACTTTCAAGCACACTATAAACACAAACACTTTCAAGCACACTATAAACACTGATAACATTTTCAAGCACACTATAAACACTGATAACATTTTCAAGCACACTACAAACACTGATAACACTTTCAAGCGCACTATAAACACAAACACTTTTAAGCACACTACAAACACTGATAACACGGTCAAAAACACATAAACACTGATAACACTTTCAAGCACACATAAACACTGATAACACTTTCAAGCACACATAAACACTGATAACACTTTCAAGCACACGATTAACGCTGACACATCTTAAATGACATATATAATAACAACATCATTTTCAATAACGCCATTAACACCGATACCACTAACAAACACATAATTGACATTAACACAATACTACATTTACACGATTAATTCTGACAAGTGTAATAACTACATAATTAATAACGACACCACATACAAGCATACAGTTACAAAATATTACAGAGACAACTTATAAACACAAAATTAATAGTGACTATGCACACTATTGACACTTTTTACAAAAATAACATTAATCTCAACGCTACTTACAAGTACTAAAATAACACTGACACTTCTTACAAACCAGCAATTAACACAGTTACCACTCATTAGCACATCATTTACAACGCATTATAATTTACAATCACTCGAATAATACTTACACGCTCACAATTGACACTGACGGACACCAGCTTAAAATGCTCACAGTTACACTGTTAACATTTTTCTATCAAAACGCAACGTTCCTTTTTCATTGAGTTAAAAAATACAAACTCTCTAAATATTATAGTTTAACAGCCATCTGATAACGTTTTTCAAACTGTAATATTGTGACACACAGCGAAAGATTATGATTATTCGAATCACTTTTTGAATTCGCAAATTACAGTATTCATTACTTTCATAACAACCTATAAAAACACCAACAATACTTTTTATATTTATTCATGACAATTTACCAATTTATATTTTAATATATTATTATTTTTTATTCACCAAAATATAATTTAAATGACTCTAACACATTATTAACTAACAACTCATACTTTAGTAAAGCTTATTTTACAATTAAAACTATTTTAAAAGTAGAAAAAATTATAATTATATATGTTTATGATATATTATCACAATCACTGAAGTGTTTATATATTTTCCTGTTATATATATGTATATTCTATTTTGTGATTACACTTCATAAATTAAATCATATTTTCATACAATTAACTTTCCACTAAAACATCATCCTTCCTCCTTAAGGAAAAAATAATATTTAGATTTATCTAAAATTTCTAAACGCGCTTTAGGTATCAATTATAAATAAATAAATAAATAAATAAATAAAATGCAACGAAATTGTTCGATTAAAGTTGATGATAAAGCAGTGCCGTTATCAAATCATCTATTTAAAAAACAACTTAAATAATTGTTGCAACACTTTCATGCGTATTTAAAATATTGTTACAGATAACACTTACTTAGTAACACTTTGATATCAATTTTAAAACATAGATTGCAGTTACTCAAAAAGGGATTTTTTGGGCTAAATATATAACTTTTTTCCCGAACTGTTTATTATATTATATTAAAACTATATCTGTTTAACCTCTTCAGCCTGGCATCACGTATAGATTGGGGAGATAAGTTTGCAGGTAGCTATCGTTTGTTCACGACCAATGCATACAGTCTATCTTAATGAGCTGCCCTCTCTTACACTTCCCTTTATATGCAGGAACGTGTACGTATGAATAGTGTTTATATTGAAATATTTATTTCGTCGCGCGGCGTCGCATTTAACGTTGAATAATTTCAACTTTAGTTTCGTTAAGGCGCTTCGCGTCGCACTGTGGAAATAGACTCATTGAAATGAATGTAATCAACTTTTTGCGGCCCGTCGTGTCAGACTTAGTAGACATGGGTTATAAGTATTTGATCAAATTATGACTCAGTCATTGACGCAAAACAACGTCACCTAATTGTTAGTAACAGAAATGTTAAAACTGCTACGCGCCATATATAGTATGTTAACATTTCAGATTAATAAAAGAATTCTGCTTAGACAATGCCCTGCTAACCTAAATATCGTGCCACTACAATTATAATAGTATCTTTAACGAGTTATCAGTAAAGAATAAACTACTGTAATATACAATATCGATAGTTATGAATTTACTTTGTAAACCATAACTGACAAACAACTTAATGTATATTATTTACATGAAATTTTATATCTGCTTGAAACGACATTTTTTGGTTAATGTTTTATACGTAGCATTTTTTAAAATTGGTCGCTTGAGTTGGTCAAAATTATACCATTTCTAAAAACTATTTATTTGGTAATTTACAATATTTTCGTGGTACTTTCATAATCCCTTATTTATAATATCATCAAACTATGTTTATTATTTATTTTAAAGATTTTGGTGTAACATTGTTGAATGATTAATATGTTATGACGATATAAGTTGATGAAAAATTGATATTTTATACTAAATTAAAATGTAATTATCGTTAAAACAGTTAAGTTTTGTTAAGTACAAAACACGTTCTGAAAGTAATAATATGTTATTGATATAATCAATAAATATAAATACATTTGAATTAGTACATATTTTCTCAATAAAGTTTTTTTGGTTTTTTTTTTTACAAATAAAACTTGTTTTTTGATAAGCGATAAACGCATTATGTAGTGTAGATGATATATTGACAAACTATTTAACTGATAAAAGCAACATTTTTTATAAGACGTCCTTAAAAGAATACGTAGTTAATTTAAAAACTATGAGACTAATGATTTTGGATACTTCAAGACGTCAATGATGTTAAGCCATTTTGTAAAATTATATTAATTATAATTAACCATAGTGAAAAAAATACGTAGCCTATACACATTATAATGTGCAATAGGCCTACATTGATAATAACGGTTATAGTTTAGTTTTTTTTGAGTTTTTATAATTTCTGTATCACTTTTGTGTGTAATACTTGATTATGTATTTTCCTAGTCGGTTTGAATGCTACATTTATCATTAAAATAACGTTTGCCATTTGATGATGATCTAAACAATACAATACGGTGCTATAGTTTTAGTATACGATGTTGTACATCCTGTAGACTTGATCTATATGTGAGTAATAAATAACTTGTCTTTTTATATAGCCTGAAGTTACAAGCAAGGTTGTATTCCACCCCATAATATATTAAAGCACCTCATTACACAATAAAATAAACCATGGAATATAGAAAGAGTCCCTTTTTCTCAAATGTTTGCATCACGCCTAGATGAATATTAATCAATCAACACTGTAATTTGGTTTATAAAACCATCGATTCCAAAATGAGAACAACAAAACATTTGGTGTAGAAAGAAAGGAAATGTCGATTTTTCGATCTGTGACTTGTGTTTTTTTCTCGTTTTCTACCTGTGTACTGCTTTTTGTGCATATAACTCATCCTTAAGAGATAAGTTCTGCTTGGTTAAGCGAATTATTTTCATCAAATAAAGTAAGAAACAAAGTTAAAAAGAAACAAACATTCATGAAATTCAACAGAAAGCGTATTTGTTTCAGTAGCTCTAATCAATTAAACTTGTAGCTTATAAGAAAGGCTTATAAAAACTTGCTTCCTTGCAATTTATTGTTGTTGTGTTCATGTGAAGCTAATGTTCGTTCTAAGGATTATCAACTGAATAAATCAGTGTCAGGTTTCATTATACCGCTAACATTAAATACACAATATTAGGAGATACAGCAAAAACATATCAGAAAATTATTCAGAAAAATTAAAAATATATTATCATTAATCAAAATTGCAATTTAAAATGCAATAAAAAAGGTCAAACGTTTAATTGAAATAATGTCGATCAAATTTGTATTATATAGTTAATTCGTAACATCAAAACATTATTTCTAAACAATAATTTTTTTGGTCAAATTCAGACGTGCATTTATAAATACTTAAATTTCTATTTGATTTTTAATTTATAGAAGATATAACTTCGTCAGACAGAGTGTTCATCATGTTAACCTATTTGCAGATCAATGTTATCAATGCCGATTAGGAACCGACCCTCGGCTGCGAGTTCGTGATCGGTGAGCGGACCCTACTTATGAAGTAGAAGGAATATATGAAAGTGAGCTCGTCACTATATTCATATGGGGACGTCTCATCTCGTCTTATTCAATTTCGAATTATCCTATCTTTTCTCATTTAGCCTTAAAAAACAATTATTTCTCAAATCCGGCCATGTAACGATGGTAATGACACTTTTTTTTAAATCTACAAAGAAACATGTAGTTTGAAATTGAAGTCTATAACGCCGGCATGCGTAAACATATTTTATTTAATTTTACATTATTATTACTCTTTTTATAAATTGTACTTATTTATTATTATGCATTTAACTTAGAATCAGAAGTATATTTACGAATATATGAAAAATTTAGAATTAATACCCGAGTGAAAAGCACTCGATGACTTAATATCTATTTTTAAGACAGAGTAGAATAAAAATGCATTAGTTGATAATCATAAAAGCCCTTCAATGGTGTTTCATTTAATTTATAAGCTTTTATCGGAGCGTAACATCTTCAAGAGGCAAATTTTATCAGGTTACAGGACATTTCCTTACTAATGAATTATATATTGTTCCATTCTACTATACGAAGTTTTAAAGAAAGGATGTGATAATATAAGGAAATATTGCGGTTACAAAGTTATACAAAGTCTTATTTACTTTACCCTCGTTTGAACTAGTTTTAATACTTCTAATTTGAAGGGGGCAGTAACTTAAAATATTTTCTGTCTCGGTCTTTGTCTGATACTCTTTCTTTTTGTTCTTTTAATATTAATTAACAACTATATGTTGATAAAAAAAATTATTTTAATCTCAAGATAAAAGTTTTCTACTTTTTCTAAGTTTTATATGTTTGGTTAATGAAATATTTTATTTTAATGGTTGGTTGGTTTCATATTCATACATATATTGGGGATTTAATTTTTTTACAATTTGCATTATTTTATAAAATTGAAATTGAATATAATAAAATTGAATATAATATAAAATTGAAAATTTTATAAAATCTTGGCTTATAATAGTTTTCATCATATATATTTTACATATTATAAAAATAAAAATGTTATTGCATGGACATTTTGATTTTATCGTCCAGCATAACATAAATTAGTCATTAATATCTGTAGTATTTCCAATAGTTTTACAAAATAATTTTTTATTTGATTTTCGATTGATTTCAGAGGGGTTTACCGTGACAATAAATGCATTTATTAGTCAAAATTATAAGACGTGGTAGTCAAAGCTAATACAGTAATATCAATTAAAAAGCTATTTGTAGATTTCAATATCTTCAAAGTATGGCATCTTCTCTACCGCGGATCTAGTCGATGTTTGTGCAGTATTGTAGAACTAGGATAACTATTTGGAATGTGTCAGCATCTCAGTTAGCTAAACAATATGCAATACCAGATAAAACATTATACTTTTAAATGCGGTTGGGTCATCAAATAACTACTACATCCCTAAATGTCACTACCTCGAGAATTCCAGTATCTTTCAAGTCAGAAATCATATTTTTCAGTAAAAATTTCTGGACAAATATGACACATCATTGCTCAGTCATGTCTAGTATACCTTATTATCCAATTATGTTGAATAATACATAATAGAAGGTAAAGAAAAGTATGAAATTTATAAATTTTATCATAATTTTGTTAAGGAGTAAGAAGCAAATGGAATATAATTCTAAGTTTAGACTACAGACAGTAATAATAATATATTATAACGATATTATCCATTATATAGGCCTACATCAATATTGATATACAATGTAAAGTTATTTATACGCCTATTGATTCACAGAAATATGTGTTGCTGGAGTATTTTCCGCGTCATATGGTTATAAGAAAATTGTTAATTTTGTATCATATATTGATCACATTAAAGAACAATTTTAATTCATTATATTTTTACAAAAATCAACAAACATTTATGTTAGGAAACATTGTTGCTTTACGTAATGTTAAACTTAATTCTTTTCATTTGATTTACTTCAATGTTACGCAAAGTAGAGAAACTGAAATTGAAAATGTTAAGGGTCGTTCACCAGGTCACACGAAAATCTGCACTAATTTTCCACGCAAGCATCACTATATATGAACATAACTACTGTTTTAATTAGTCGCATCATTATTAATGTTAATTGATATGTATACTTTTTTCCACGTTTCTTTGCGTCGTGTTGGGTTCTGTATTAATAGTCTAAAATATTGAATTAGTTTATTTTATAAGCTAGAAAATATGAACAATGTTATAACATTTTATGTGTAATAATAAGACCGTTTAAGGTAATGCTTTTAGGAAGATAAACATGTTGAGATTGCAATTAATCAAGGACAGCAATAAATCAAAAAGCTGCCATGATGTCAGGATTATGTAAATTAATGGATTGATAAGCTACAATATCAAATTGACAAATTGATCAATTCAATCTATAATTAAAGGGAATAAATATGGTTATTAATTAATACAATACTGAGGAAATTCAGCTACTGCAAGCACACCACTAAACTGCTAAAATATACCTGTTTTACACAAACTGAAGATTGATGGGAATATTTATTAAATAATTATTGTAGAATGCAATTTTAGAAACAGAAAAATAATTAAAATTGTAATAACTATATTTAAAACAATAACATTAAATTGCAAAAATAAAAATAACAATGCAATGAAATATAAGCACTTACACATGTTAAAGAAAAGTTTAAAAAATCAAAAAATGTGTAATTTATTAATATTAAAATTGCATAGGATATATAATTTAAATATTTCTAAAGAAAGTGGTCTGGTTTCAACATTTTAATGTCTAGTGTGTAAATGCCACACTCAGAATTTTTTTAATTTATGAAAATCATTAAAACGTACTTAATTCCAAAATTGTTACTTACATAATGGTAATAGCTAAATGTCCTATATATTATTTTAGTTTTTTTAGTTTTTAGAGTGTAAAACTGTGCACCGTAAGTAGTATAGGAAGAGTGGATTCTGGCTCACCTATAAATAGATTTATGCGTCACGGCTAAAAATAGATCATGCTCGGGGGGGGGGGGGGGGGGGGGGGGGGG
>JAUZND010046567.1:0-20164 GCA_034780555.1 Coelogynopora nodosa | reverse complement strand
GGAGGGAGGGAGAGAGGGAGTGGAGAGAGGAGGGAGGGAGAGAGGAGGGAGTGGAGAGAGGAGGGAGGGAGTGGAGAGAAAATAGAAAAAGTAGACTATTCCAGTATAAAAATATTAGTAACATGATATGAAAAGAAAAAAAGAAAGCCAAAAAGAAGGTAGGTAGCAGAATTTATATAATTTATAGTAGAGATTTTGCAGAGAGTAAAATATCAAATACTCAATTCCTATATACTCTTCATTTATATTAATTATTTCAATCAATTGGAAAAAAATTCAAATTAATTAGGTTTAGAATTTATATTTAAAACAAATTAGTTATTTACACAAGCACTACTTCTAATAAAATAAGTAGTAATACAATTAACTGTTATATTTATAAAATTTATTAATAATAAAGATAAAATCTTAACACTTAAATATATAAATCAATGTATAAGTTAAACAAACAGTTTTTTCTCATAGAAGTATGCAATATTGTTGCACTATAATTACTGTATTTACATGTATTACTATATAATTATAGTTAATGACATTTATGAAATAGTAAATGAACACATTTTATTTAAATCCTCAACACTGACCACAAAACAAATAAAAAAAGAATAACCAGAAGTTATCAAAGCGACTGTCAAATAAGAAACAAAATTTCATAATAATATCAGAATAGTTTAAAGGAAAAAGCAACATTCATGACTAAACTCTAAAAAGGTCTAGGGAGTTATTATCAAACCAAAAATATAATTTATAAAAAATGTACGATCCAAACATAGCTTCATGTAAAACAGGCCTGAAGTGATAAAAGGGCAAGTCAAACCTTTTGATTTAAAAGACATTCTGTCAAATCCAAAAAATCTGAAGAATAATTGTGGTCAGACCGGATCAAAACACGTGTAACAAATTATATTTATAATAAAAAAGAAAAGAAAAGATGGCTAGACAACGGTGCAGGACTTAAAATATTTTTAAAATATTTTACGTTGAACAGTATCAATTCCTAAAACCTATGATAATGCATCTATTCAAATATATACTACAAAATGCCCTCAATACTACAATACTCAACACAAAGTTTAAATGCGCATATAAGCTTTCCTTTTCGTTACCTATATAATATAATTTAGCATTATGAAACTGGTATTTAAAAAAATAACATTGCAAGAAAATACCCAGACAAATACATCCTCACAGATACAGCAAGCCAACCAACCAACCAACCAACCAGTCAATCAATCAATTAAAACACCCACCCGCCCTCTCCAGCTTGAGCGTGTCCCACACATTGCAGTTGAAGTCGTCATAGCCGCCCAGCATCAACCGACCGCTCTTGCTGAAGGCCACACTGGTGATGCCGCAGATGATGTTGTCGTGCGAGTACATCCCGGTCTCCTGGTCAGCCCGGATGTCGAACAGCCGGCAGGTGGCATCGTCGGAGCCGGTGGCGAAGGCGAACCCGCTGGGGAAGAAGGTGATCGCGTTGATGTCCGACTCGTGGCCGGGGAAGGTCTGCTTGCACACACCCTCGCGGATGTCCCACAGCTGAGTTGGGGGGGAGAGAGGTGGTCAAAATGGTTTTTTGAAAAAGTCACAATGAAAGAAACCTTTCAAATATACTACTGAAGCATATTTATCAGCAGTGAGATCTGGACAGCGCTGTTTCGTCCTTATTAGAACTCATCAGCAGACCATACCCTACACCAAAGAAATACGCTTGAATTAAGTAGTACTTTACAAGGCCTGTTAGGTACTCCACATAAGAGCAGATTTGCATATAACTGTACAATATTGTACTTTTTTCTTCTTATCAAAATGATTCACCAGCATATGACGTATGCCGTTAAATATTCTCTATCAATTTAGTATCTTATAATGTAGTTTTTTTCACAGCGATTCCAAATATATCATTTGTTCTCTAAAGAGACACTTGCTTACTGCCTATTCTAGCGACAAAGGTGTGCTAATTATAATACAATACAACATATAGTGAAAAATAAAGTGAAAAGATAGTGTTTAGTCAATATATCATTTATAACAATAATGTCATCTCATTAAGCGCCAATTTGTCCAAAATTTAGTTGAAAGTAGGGAAGAATGTACGTAATCAAATAAAGTTGCAGGCTAACTTTTAATACAAGCAAATTTTTAAAAAAGGCCATTTTAGCAAATTTTGAGTAATAAATTTCTTCAGTATATTTTACAAATAATGTGGAAAATAAAGTGCATTAAGTATACGGCATGTAGAAAACGATCAAACCCCTATGTGTCAATTTGACCCTCCCCCCCCCCCCATGCGCTTCTAGAATTAATTAATGTACATTTTTTTACTCGTGGTTAAACAAGCAGGCGTAATAAATGTATAATAGTCAACCCCTGAAGCACCAAAATCAGTGCAAGCATTCCGTATCTATTTTTATGAATAAATGCGCGAATTTTTCAATGAGATTTTTAATGGTTTCCAACGAAAATCAAGGAAGTATCGGATGTATTTAAATAGGATAGTTTTCTTACTAATATTAACATTACTAATACATGAATAACTTGAATATAATTTAAATATACATGAACTAATAGTACACTAATATTAACTTAAACAACATGGATATATGCTCAATTTAATTGAAGAACAAAATTGAGAAGTGATTTGTTCTGATTACCAAAAAAGTAATTAAAAATGGATTAAAATTGGTTAAACTGCATTTATTAGTATTTATAAAACTCTTTCTAAGATGATAAATGTGAAATTCTAGCTAATTATACTATAATATTTTAATTAGGTTTAATTAACACAACTGTGTTACTTGCAAGTAATACTATAAAAATAATGGTATATTTCAAAATATTATTAAGTAAGGGAGAAAATACATAATTATTCTTATTAAAATAGTATTTATTAATAATGACGTGCATCACAAAAGAAAAAAAAAGAAAAAAAGTGCTTCACTATTAGTTTTTAATTGTTCTTTAATTATAATATTAAAAATATGTTTTTAAAGATTTTATTTTGTTAGCTAATAAAATCACAGTTGCGAACGAGTAGAAATGTGATTGGTTCTAAGGAAACAATACACTTGATGATTAGACAGTAGTATGCCAATTTTGACATAAATAAACAGTTATTGATTAAATCTATAAATTACGCGTTAATAAATCCAAAAGAACACATCAACAAAATTATCTATTTAAAAGGTAACGAAAATAGAATAAAATATACAAATTTAACGTTTAACACAATACTTGCATGCTAATTTGACCTTCAAAATAAAATAAGTATTAAAAATTATAGCTGAATGTAAAATATTCAGTCAATTAAATTATAAAACCATAGTATGAAAAGTATTTAAACGTAAAGTATACGCCCTACAAACATTAATTTGAATGGCATATATTATGGTATGCAATCAATCACATTAAAAAACGATATTATATATATTTTTAATAGTACATAATAGCTTGTGTTATTTAACGCATAGCCTACGCATTGAAGATCTACCATAATATGTACATGTGATTAAACGTGGATTCAACACACTTAAGAATATTATTGATAGTCAAAAAGCTATCTCGTAAAACTTGACTAAAAAATCCATAAATTTCAGTGACTCCGTTAATTGTGGAATTGGTTTTATTCTACTTGATTTTATTCATAATCTAGTATTCTAAATAATCCATAATTATTTAAGTAACGAATTAATTATCTTATCTATACAGTCTGTACGCTGAATAAAAAACACAAAAACAACAACGAACGAAAAGAAAGAATGGTCTATTTATAGCGCTAATCCTATTACTAATGAATATACCTCGGCCTATACCTAACATGGCTTAAAGGAGTATAGATCAGCTGAGACGAGTTTGGAAAAATTGTCTGGTTTTTTTCAATTACAATAAACCTATAACACTCAGTAACCCCTCAAAAGTGGAACTGTGAACTAAAGATAAACTGAAATACGATTCATTCTCTTTTTGAGAGGCATCAATTCGGTCACAATGATAGAATGAAAAGTTTAAGTATAATACGAAAAAATAAAATAACAATGTTATTACTGGTTTATATTATATTTATCATACGAAGACTGATCATATTACGAAATAACTAAAGTTATGCTAATATATATATATATATTTATAATATATAATTATATTGAGGCTAACTACTTATGCGCCACTCTGCATGCTCAGAAGCTGTACGTGATTAATATATCATTATTATACCATTCACCTACTATTAAAAAAATACTTTCATGACCTATTTCTCGCATTTCAACTTACATTATACTCTAATGTAATATATTCTATATAATTTACTATAGGCCTAGTAGCGTTTTGTATCTAACGTTATATAGGAGACAAACGATTAATCTAATAATTTGACAAGAAAGGTGCTAATTACAGACCAGTTGAGATATTTCATCTCACTTAATTCACGTATCTATCCAAACCATATGGCATATACAGAACTTATATATATATATGTACATATATAATATAGCCTGTATTCAATGTATTCTATTATTCTATACTAATACATATAGAAATAATAGCATAAATGAGCCAACCAGAACAGGAATTTAATCACATGGATTATTTAGTTTTAGCTGCATAACCGTATTGTATAACACAACAATGAGTTTAACGCATAGACTTTGATTTAACTGTGGTTTAACCAGTTCGAAGTGAAGTAAAATAATGGTGTATAACCCGGCCACGCAGTTGATAAAAAAAACTAAAAAATAACACAACCATATCTTTTGTCAATCAAAATAAACAATTTTATAGAAATATTGCCCTAAAAACTATCAAATTATTTAAATAAAGCAATAATTTTGACAAATCAATAATCAGTAAGAAATAATCAAATACATTTAGAAACAGAAAGGATAATAATCAATATGTCGTGTCAGATGAATGCTCCTCAAGCGTACCATTTATATATATACAGATCTTATTCAACGAATACTGTTAATAAGTTTTTAGGATTCAAATAGATACGATTGCATAGAAACGTTTCCCCAAGATATTATTCATTTTAACAAAAAACATTGTAAGAAAATTATCAACTTTTTAACGTATATTTTACATATGTATTTACTTATTTACATATATATTTACATATATATTTTACATATATTTTACGTATAGGTATATATATTATTACGATCCATTAATTACATAATATCATTATTTTTATACATGGAGAATAATTAAGCCTTAGTAACTATAATATAAGCTGCCAACGGATCTAAAATTTAACCTTGATGACCTTTAACATTATAGTCAAAACCATATTGGTCTTCATTTACAATTAGGCAGTAAAAATAAATTTCCTCTTCCAACTGTATAAACTACATAATTGCAACGCGGTCAAATACTGTAGCCTACCTGGTTTTGAGTAAATAGACCACATAGTACCGCTTTCAATTGTATGTTTGTTTCTTTGGATCAGTTACTTCACAATACCTTTGAAACCTCTGCTATTTGACAAGAATAACTATAACCATAAAATACATTCTGTCCTAAAAGTTTAGCATCATAGTTAAACGTTTTCATATTAGGTCTAGGAACTGTTTAAACAAATAATATTTAAATTAAAACATCTATCAAATCACAGGGAATGTGCCTTCTTCAATATCATAGAAATATTAATACTTCAGTGTCATATAGTCTTTTCAAAAAGCGATCTTTAACCAATTTTATGACGGGAAAATTGTTATCATTTATCAAGAAAACAAATATTATTTACATACAATAGATTAAACATTTATAAATCTTTTCATCAACAAGATAAGTAAATTTTTCTTCATCAACTAAAACATCTTTCAAAACATTTTTGATGTTTCCAATTTCATAATTATCGCCTCTGTTGATACTGGTTTTTATCTTACTTTTAACTATTTGATTTTGAAAACATACCATTTTTCATGCGGTAAAAATGGTTAACTGATTCAATTTATATTATATGAAATGATTAAAAAAACTTACACATATAACTATAGCATAGATTGAAGTTTTTGATCAAAAACATATTTTTGGAAGGATAATAATATTTTATAATAATAATAATAGTATTTTACATAATAATTTAATGTCATAATAATAGAATTTATAACATAAAAATTATATGTTAGTAAAAATCCATATATTGACTAACAAATCAGGAGAGTATCGGGTCTCGTCCACTATTAATTTTTAATGCCAGCGAAGAGTCTTCAATTATATGTTTCACTTTTCTAATAACAAAGATTTGTTTAAAAAATAGCTAAAAGTGTATTATGACAAAACAGTAGATAAAATCCTACCCGACCTATAAGCTAGGTCAACAATTGAAAGTGCAAATATACCCAGCTCAACCCCTCTTTTGCTCGAAGGCCATACAATATTAAAACCTATATGGAAGGAAAGCAAACATATTTATTACTAAACCGATTTACATAGTCGTTATAGGACGGTATTGACACATCTTCATTATTCTCTTACGTGTATACGTCATGTACAATAGGCCTACTTCAATTCGATTATACATAGGCATAGTATATACATGTATTTCCTCCTCAACTAGATCCATTACTACAAAGCCGGGAATCCCAGTTGATTTGATAATATATTGGACATTTTCAAAGGCACCTGGCAATATTTGTCTATATTTCCGTAACCTTTATAGGGGAGTCGATCGATACACTGAGCTGCATTATTGAGGCAAACATTGATGAGTGTGTGGTGATGACAGTGTGAAGTGGGAAGGAAATGACATATACCTTATTTTCTTAATAGAAACAAACAAGTTTTTAAATTGATCGATTCACAATGAGATTGGCAGCATGGCAAAGGGCCGGTTTTATATAGTCCACTTCAATCAGAGGCCGCATGTGTCCTTCAATAACACACTTAACGATCTATGGTATTTATTTTTATTTATTCTTGGGACATGGACAACTAGCCTACCGACATAATTTATTCGACGATGAGACATGATGAAATAATATATATTATATTAAGATACTTACATAACAATTTTCAATAAATATTTACCAAAATATACATTAGTATCCAACGCTGTAATTTATTCACCGTAAATCACTATAGTAATTAAAGTAATGCTTAATCAGCTGTAAATTCAAATTATATATTACATGCTTTACATAAAAATCGGCATCCTATAAAATCAATATGGTAACTTATTGATCGTAATTTTATTTAAGTGAATGAAAATTAAATAAAACATGACAGACGTAAAATATAGTAAACAATTTAAATCGAGAAAATAGAAAGCATTAAGTTAATTATAATTAAAATGATTAAAATTAAATGATTAAAATAATTTCAAATAGAGGTTGTAGATAATTAAATTAAAATTATATAAAATGGAAACATGCTGTTTATTATATTACTATAGTGTGGTATGTCTAATTATATAATATATTATAATTGGTCTAAATTATAAAGACCATAGACAGGTTTCAACAGTTAGACAACAATAAATATACTTCTACTAAATAATTACAAAATTATTGTACTATAAATAGTTAGCCTAAGGCAAAATATTAATAAATATAGGAAAATATTAATGCTAACATGAGTACCCTTCGGTGCTCAACTATAGTTGAATCGAAATTTATACAATAACATAAACTTTGAAAATATTAAAAAAAAACTAAAATAATGACATATTTTTTTAACAAAAAATTATAATATTATTTTAAATGTAAGAATAAAAAGGAGTATTTAAAAGCTATTCTGTTTGTTTAAGTTAGTTATTATTATACAAAGAAAAAATAACGAGAACAAAATTATCTATAATTACTGAACAAAGTTTTATCTACGATACACATAAACCTTAAACTAAGAAGGATAGATACAGTAACAAAACTTGGCAAATCGGTCTCAGAAATGTGCCGAGCAAGATAGAAATAGGAACGTTTGAGTACAGTATTTAGTTCGCATACAATATAATACACAATGTATAAGCAATTAAAAGAGTGATTCTTAAAATAATTAAGCTACAAGTATTGTTAATAGATACAGTTATAAAAAGACAGTTGGAAATATTCTAAAAATAAGTCTCATTTAAAATATTGCGTACACTTATATAGTGAAAAATATGACGTTCAACATAAAGCCATGAAATAGACAAACGAAGAAATTTAGTTTTTCGAAGGAGGTCACACTATCCCTTGAATCAAACGAGGGAACCTTTTATGAAACAAAAAACTTTATTTCGTGAATGAATATTATTGTATTTTATAATAATATGAAGTATAATAGACAATAATGCAAGTAAATATAACTTGAAGTCAGAAATACCACTTAATGGCGTCAAATATAATTAAATTGAATACAATGAATACTATTGATTTTTTCGTAGGACCCCATTTTATTGATGGTTAAAGCATTAGTCAATAACAAAAATGGAACACAATAGTGTGGTCTGATTAAAGAGGAATCTGTACAACAGGAAGCTATACTTAAGCGTTTAATGGTATAGAAAACTATTAGAAATATATTATTAGGAATAGAAAACCTATTCATAATAACATATATCATTAATACCAAGCATGTCCTTCTGTGCAGATATTATCAAGTGTCGTGGTATGCACCAATTGAATTGCTCCGAATTGACTAACAGTGTCTGCTACCACGGCGGGTTATACAAAGGTAGTCAAGTCAAGAAGGGGATTAAGATCAGTGAATAGTAGGCTATGAGTAGTACGCATAGCTAGGAGGCGGATTACTCCAAAACAGCTGCAGGAGAGCTGCACTTGAAAATACGCGATCACCTCTCTGCCGCGATAAGGTAAAACGCGCCGTATATACATAGATCACAATTTCGATAAAACGAGTGTTTGCGTTTTGCTTTCCCTTTAGGTCTATATGCCCACCAAGCGCGACGCGACAGAGGGCGTTTCAGTTCTCACCAAGCACGACGTTACGTGTCATATTAATTATTATGATGTTTCTGCATCATTTACAGAATATTTGCATTGAAATTTGTATTTCGACCAGCGGAGTCACAAAAAAAATTGAATCATTTCATTTTCAGTTTCGTCGCGTCACGCTAATTGAAATGTATGTATTCGCAACTGATTTGCATTCTATCAACTTCCTGATAATAGTATGATGAATACGAACGATTATAAAACATTTGATTCCCTGTGGGACTTCACTTATGGCCAGAAAATTATTATCAAGTTACCTAAGCTGTCAATCGGTTAATTATCAGGAACTGGTCCGCTTATTGCCGGCTTTTGGGGAAAATGTGAAGACGACTTTATCAACTAGCTGAAGAAAAGTGCATTTGCTGAGACAACACCATCAAGGCAATTTAATGTTAGTGATAAAAGGGGATAAAAATACCCTCCGGCACTACCGTGAAATTAAATAAAAGAATGAATTAGTGACAATCATTCAGGTCGTTACTTAGTGTCAGACAATATCATGAGTAATGTTTGTCCATGAATAACAAACAAGGCCTCGCCTTTAGTCTCGTGCCTCGTTATTCTCGTTAACACGAGAAAAGTGGGAAAATGAGATTAATCAATGCAATGCGAAAATACTGAGACATTGGGAGATAAAGGAAGGCTGACAGAGTAGATCCAGATACAAGAACAACTTACGAGGCGCTGAGAGACGTATTACAATATATATATAGTACTATAATATACAATAGTCTCTGGCCAGGCTTACATATAAAAGAGTGAGAGATAACGAGATGATAGTGAGTGAGTGAGAGAGAGAGATAGAGAGAGACAGAGGAATAATTATGATGATGACAATCTCTGTCAGTGTTCATAATAAATACGCCGGCGGGAGGAGGGAATACCCCGTTCCCCTAGCAACAGTAGACTGAGGGAGAGCAACAATCGATACCGGGAGAGCTGGAAATCTTGGCTCACACGGCTAGTATTTAATATCAATTCTTGCTGGCTGGCTGGATGGCATGCAATACATGCCACACGACGGATTGAAATAGATGTGATTTTGAAGAAGGAAGACATAGCGTAACTTTCGTACGGTAGTTTGTAGACTGAGACCAGTAGGATCGGAGCGGGAGAGAAAGAAGGAGAGAGAGAAAGGGTATAATGCATTCTATTATCAATAGATATTGTAGGCTCATAGTTCTCTGAAGAGGCTTGTCGGGTGAAAACTAAGAATAATCGATGTATCAGACATTTAGTGGCAGGATGGGTATAGGTAGGCAGGTATAAGTCAAGTTGCCGACGTGAGTGGGGATTAGGTATAGGCATAATATACTAATTAGCAAAGGGCCAGCCAGCCAGGTGATTTAGGAAAAAGTGGCGCGATGACGTTTTGTTTGCAAAAGTTCATGTTCAATAGAAGTCACTTTTGCCAATAATAAATATTATGAATAAAAATATTAAACGGAATATCTGCTAATATTAGGCAGCCTTATATTGTACAATAATATAACTTCTTATTATCATACACATCACTCATTATCATGGAATGATACAACTCATTAGTAATACAACTTTTTAGTAAATGTGGAAAAATATCCGGTAACTTCGGGAATGTTGCCAGATAGCTTCATTAGACGGCATCTATTGAAATACTATCTGAATAATGTGTAAAAACTATGCGCTACAATGTCACCAATGTTGGTGAGGCTCAAAAGTTAGTTTGTTACTTAACATACTCGTGTCAATATGTACATTATGTTACGTATATCATATAATTATTAGGTTATACAATAATTTTGTATTAGAAATTCATTCAACTGTTTAAGGGAGTTTTTTAACGAACTTTTGACAATAAAGGAGCGCAAAATGTGTATTCACAGCGGATATTTCAATAATACAACAGGAAAAGAATTTCCTGGCAAAAATGGGTATAATGTATTGAAAACACAGCACATAAATTGCGACATTGGAAGAAACCACAAAAATTATAGTTAGCGAATAGTTTGTTTCAGCAAATTGTAATAAATACTTTTAGTCTGTCAACTTAATGGTCACAATGCCTGACTAACAATCAGATGGAAAGTCAGAAAATGTGGTATTTCAAAATGATATAAAAAATTGCGGATTTAGAAATCAAATTTCGGAATAGTAAACAGACCTGTATGGTCGGTTATTATAGTGCGCAGGGAATTGGGACTCCGTATTTAAAATGATAATCTATTTATCGGTGCAATACCTCTTCCCCATCTCATCTGTATCAGGGCCGCTGGCGGACTCACCTTGGCAGAGGCGTCACAAGCACCGGACACGAATGTCCTCATGTCGGGCGCCACACTCAAGCTCATCACATCCCCCGTGTGGCCGACAAAGGAGGAGATCTGCTGCCCGGTCTCGATGTCCCACAGGCCACTGAGATGGGGGGGGTGGGGGTGAGATGGTCTGTCGAGCTGATGATGCATGGAGGATTCTTTGATGGACTTTTGCTTCAATTATTATTTTTATCTACTGCAGTAGAATTATATGTGAAGCGTCTAGACAATTTTTCCATTAGCTAAATATAAATACATTTTTTGTAGCTGTTAATTTCTCATTCCATATCATTATATTGGTTATTTCTTAGCACACCAGGCATTTTTGAAGAAACCATCCACCCAAATAAAAAATAGGCATGTAAGTTTTCACATTGAATTTTTTTTTATTATAGGATGTCTTTGGGATTATTATTACACAATATCCAGGAACTGCTGTATATCCAGCTTGTGCAGATACCATAACATACTTAAATATAGTTGAATCGGAGAGATGGAGCCCATTAAACAGAGTTATTTGATTTATATTTAGTTCAACCAAATACCTAGTCTCTTCAAATCAAAATAATGCAAAGTATACTAACAATATCGAACATACATTAAACAGTTCCCATGTTGATGTAATAAAAAGGTGTTCTAAATCGAGGTTACTATTTTTTTTACAGAAATACATTTTATTGATTTTTATCAATTATTAAGAATATTTGATATTTTTTGTTTTTGATCGAACAATGTAATGTATGACCTTGATTTTTTATATTCAGCGGCAAAATACTTTTATCTAACTAAAAAATATAACAAATATAATTTCGAATATTTTAACATAATTTAGAAAATAGAGTTATTATTGATCAATTTTATACTCCACCTGAGTAGTCTTACATGCCGATGACATTAGGAGCTAAAACTTACACCATTAATAGAAATTGGTTAATTATAATTATATACATTTAACTTGAATAATAAATTTACTTATTTATATTATATGTTATGTTGCATCATAAATAACATGTTACATAATTATTCTGGACATCAACCTATAATAGGGTTAATTTATATATAGACGAAATATTTTTCGTATGGACCCACGGAGAAGAACTCCATAAATTTACTGAATATATACAAAGCTTATATTCTGAAAATACTGGAATAAAATCTATCATTAAATATGATATAAATGATAGCCACAACACTGTTAATTTTCTAGACATTAAAATTACTATTATAGATGGAAATGTTCACACTGATGTTTTCAGTAAACCAACGGACGCCCATCTTTATTGACAACTGCTATACCATTACAACTACTATCTGCAAAACAGCGACGACAAATTACAGTTGGATACTTAGTTTTAATAAATGAAAAATTTCACTATTACTTGTAAAACTAATAATTGTATTTCCGTCTTTGCACAACCATATATTACTTACATAATTAACGCAAAACTAATTACATTATAGAAAGAAACTTTCAATTTAAATATAAAATTAACAAAATTAAAAAATACATAACATTTAATTCACGATTAAATTAATACAAAGATTTATTCATTTAAAATGTTGTTACATTTTTAATTATATTTAGGACAAGTTAATAACTTTAATTTAGTTGAATTCATACTTCTAATTTTACTGAGAGATTTCAATATTATAAAAAAAAATATTCGTCTTTCAACTATTTAAATGGGCATAATATAACAAAATACATCAAAATTGCCGCTATAGAAAAACTAAGCAAACAAGATTGTCTATAATTTAAGAAAAAATATTAGTTTGATACTTTTCTAGATATCGATTAATCTAGGTGTTAATTAATCTAGGTGTTGATTAATCTAGTTATCGATTAATCTAGGTATTCATTAATCTAGGTATTGATTTCAATTGAAAGATTTCAATATTATAAAAAATATTCGCATGGGTATAATAATATAACAAAATATATCAAAATATACACCATAGAAAAACTAAGCAAACAATATACTGTCTATAATTTTTTTTTAAATATTAATTTGACACTTTTCTAGGTATCGATTAATCTAGGTATTGATTAATCTAGTTGTGTATGTATAGGCTACAACCACCTTATGGTGTACAGTCTAATATATCATAATCAAATCGTCGAACTAACAGAAAAAAAATAGTAACCAACCTTTTTCTATCAGGCAAATAATAATGTATATTACAAGAGAGATTCATTTCAAATGTTATACTATAGTAAAGGGGAGAAAGAAACATAAAGTCGGTAAAAATAATCCATTCTTGCAACACTGACGTCATTTGCGATGAAGAAAATCTCGGAGTGTTACTAAAAATAATTCCCCCATTGTAACAGTTCACGCGCTCTCTGCCTTTGACAGGTGAAATTATTGAGTCGTGAATCCAGGGGCTACTTTTAGGCCAAATTGACGACTGTTTATAATGGAGACATCCCTATTTATACAAGAGTCGATCCTATACTATAGAGTGTGCGTCGACACAGAAGGAGACGCAAGACTACAAAAATGCTTTAAAAAATGGTAGAATAAGTATAGGCGAATAAGTCAGAAAAATTAAAAAATATTTCCAACAAGAGGGACGGAAGTCCCTTTTTCTAGACAACTGACTTTGTAATGTATTGAGAACGAAATAATTATTGCTAATAAAGTTCAAAGAAGTCTTTTGACCTTTCAAAAGTAACACATTACATTCAATTTGACATAGCCTAGTATAAGAAAATCAACTTAAAAGGGTCTCATAATCCATTTGTTGGAAAATGCTCTATTTAACAGGGTTTGGAGGGATGTAACGCAAAAATCTACAATTTTTAACAATAACAATTAATTAACTGTTATAACAGGTCGGTTCATGCATTTGAACATCTTGTTTTTCTGGCTTCTTCAGGGGGTTAGGGAAGTCCTCGGAAAATATTAATGTATAAGACAAAATACATATAATCTCAAAGCAGTGTTATCTATATCATTTGTTTTAATTTTTCTAAATTCCATGACATTTTTAATTTTCAAGAAAAAATTATATTTTCTAAAGGTTTTCCATTTCATAAAATAATAATATATTTATTAAGAATAATTCGTACTAATTTTTCATTAATAATACAAAACTAACATAACAAATTAAAAAAATTAAAATAAAATATGTTAATAAAAAACACAATGTCACTTTAACCCGAAATAAAACAAAATATTTAGACAACTAATAAACAGACGAAAAAACGTTACTTATACACATATCAGTGAAAATATTATTTTTTTAAAATTAAAATATTATTCATTAATTTGTCAAAGACCTGGAATTTTTGTTTCGGAATTCAAAAACATTTAAGATGTCTACTGACGAAAATACATCACTTAATTCGGTCATCAACCGATAAATTGTATAATAGTAAAGTATAATATGTACAAATAATATACGGGCTTACAGAAATGATCCACAAGTACACAATCCATTTTCCGGACATATTTATTACCAAAATAAAAATTTAAAATCCCCAATTACAGTAATCAGTAGGCAGAATTGGCGGAAGACATACACAACGACACTCATCTCGTGAATGAAATCGAGTCAGAGTGTGATCTTAGGAAAAAATATCGAGATTGATCAGAGAGACAGTCAGATGTAACTGCTGCGCTAGACCGCAGATTAACCCAGTTTTTGAGGAACCGATCATGATGTTGGAAGGAAGGGATCAAAGCAGCAGAACCAGATACTGGCAACCTGTACCCAACCAAGCAATATGTTGGCCAGACAGACAGGCATACACAGAGAGAAATGAAAACATGACTGATATTTTAAGTTCCTCTAAAGAGAGAGAGAGAGAGAGAGGACGCCTATTTATTCGAAGGAGAGGAGCGTCAGTGAGTGAAGATAAAGATCCAAGTTGTACGCCGCCTTATGTGACTGGATGGACTATATACATGCTGCGGCACGTTGTGAATACCGCCTACACAGGTATACTAACTTGCAGCTGTGCACCTCTAGATTACAGTATTGTAGTCGGGTGGTTAAAGTTTTTATCAACGCCGACTGTTGCATGGAACATTGTTTATATATTAGTTACGTAACTTAGTAACTCTAACGTTAACACGTTGTTTAATATCGTTATTAAAAGGTTCTAAAACAGGATGCAATCACAATTAATTCAGACAAATTACAAGTGTACCTCTATTTGTTCCTGATGCTAGCTTATATACTTAATATTAAACAATTATTATGTAAATACCTGTCATTAATATTGGTAATTCAGCTTATTACATTTTTCAGAATCGTTATAATATTCACGAATAAGTTGACATCAAAATATGGTGAATGTGCTACTGGTTAATAATATCAAGTTTTTAAATCAAATTTTATATTAACAACTTTTATCACAATCTTAAATTGAATAAAATATATGCATCTGAAAGACTTTTTAATTAAGTTATTTGAAGTTAAGCAACGCTTAAATTAACACATGGGCTCAAATA
The DNA here is from genome assembly GCA_034780555.1 of Coelogynopora nodosa. Lineage (NCBI taxonomy): Eukaryota > Metazoa > Platyhelminthes > Proseriata > Coelogynoporidae > Coelogynopora > Coelogynopora nodosa. Next base: position 4,483 of record JAUZND010046567.1, on the reverse strand, counting down.
ACTTCTTTAAAGGGATATATAACACAATTAACACATTTCTGATTATCTAGAGAGATTTCTGAACACTGTCAACATTACGATAAAGTCAGCATATTTTCTCGGCTTTATTACAGTCAAATCGTATCCGTAACACTTTATAATATCTTATGTCAAACAGAGAATCAGTAATAACTCGACTAGTACAACTGATAGCCTGAGGGAGGCGGTTATACGAACCTGTTTTAAACCAACCACCAGAGCGTACTCAAAAACCAATCATCCATATAATTATTTTACTGTTTCGAGGAGAGAAACTCACCATGTGACATCACCGGAGCTGGTGACAATCTGGTTGTCGTCAAGGAAACGGCAGCAGGACAGATAGCCGGTGTGCCCGGGCAGTTCCCTGCTCACCCGGACGTTGCTCTCCCTGGTCTTGAGGCTGTAGATGGAGCAGATGTTGTCCAGCCCGCCGCAGGCCACGAAGTTGCCCGAGGGCGCATAGGCACAGGTCATCACCCAGCTGCTGCGGAGTGGGATTGCGTGGACCTGACAACAGTGGCGGGATTGGAGGGGGGATGTTTCTCAGTTCAATTAGTTACCTCGAGAATCAGTTTTCTCAACAACTCATATGTCGGAAAACTTGTTTCATCGACAACACTGTGAGTTAGATTGCCAATGACGACTGACTCGTTTTATCGAGAAATTATTAGTTTGATAATAATCTTGCCAATCTAATTGTAGATCAAACAATCATTAGCTTGATAATAATTAGACTGCAACATCAACACACTAACTTAATAACCAATTCGATCGACAACGCAGTGTAACGTGTCAACCAGATATATCGACAAGAGTTAACTTGAACACTTATTTGAGCAATAACGTAGGTATAGCTAATTTCATCAACAAAAACACTTGCCCATAACAAAAAATGGATACAACCACATTTCAGTTTGTCAAGTTAATTGATTTATAATACACATTGAATAATTTAATAATACAATTCAATTCAGTTCAATTGAGAAATCATACTATTGACCAACTGAATTGGAAAAATGGTTTCACTAATAACCTATAAATTAGTTCATTGCAATATACTGCAAAAACAATTTATATAGCTATTGTTTTTATTTCGACAATAAATTTGTTATCCAATTCGCAACAATTAATGAAAATTAACCAATTGTTAATATATGGATTTTATAGCTTCACTATATAGGTATACTGTTTTATTGGCAATGAAGGTATGAATTAACTTCACAAATTCTACACTCTACACCACTCAAATGTTGGCTATGTTGTCAAGCTATAAAAATAAATATAATTGCAAATTAAGCCAATCCCAATATGTGTCACCTATATGGGAGCTTTTCGGCTATGTGAAACTTTGACTATATATGGTAACTAGCATTTTTTGAAAAATGGATTTACAACGTACAATATTTTTCCAGCAATGGATTAAGATTGTCCTGGCTTAGGTATGTTTCCACCCATGTATAAAGCTTAATGTATAGGCCTACCTTGTAAGTGATTTGTTTTAGATAAATCAGTTTTAAATTAAATCGATCAAAACTAAATAGAAAACCACCAACAACTGTTTCCGTTACTAAATGAGCCTAAATATATCAATAAACAAATACTAATTTTATTGTATTTATAATTAAAAGTCAACAGTTTTAATAATTTGATGGCAAATAGGGATACTACTGATGGCACACTACTATAAATGTATTTATGTCGAGTAACGCAATTGGAAAAAGGGAGGGATCAAGAAATCCACTTTTCAACTTTTACATGGTGATGGCTATATTCTTCAATATTTATCGCAGAGCAGCTGCTATTTCACGATGTGCATTTAGAGACTTCAGTTAAAGAATTTTTTTTTTATCCCATTGGTATTATAACTTAGTCAATTAAAGTTTGAAATAATGAAATTTTAATTAATCTGCTTTTAATTATTAATTTAGTAAAACTAATTGTATGACTCAAATTTGTAACTTAAAAAAGAAAACCGTATTCAAAGTGCAAAAAGTTCAGCCATAGATATTATTATGCATTATATAGGCCTAGACCTACTCTAAACATTAATCTACTAACAGCTATTTATAAAATTACTATTATTACTTATTTAAGAAGTTCTGAAACATATAAAACACAAATACAAAAAAGTCTACTTCTAGTCATCGTAGTGAGTATACACTATAAGGTACCCCGAGAAATCCAATTATCAATCAAGAGATCCTGAGAACACTTCATCGTGTAGAAAGGATCAATTATTATTATTAGTAAACATCTATAACAGTCGTCGCCGCTGAGTTCCATTGAAACAGGATTGTGTACCGCTTGCGGTGTCGGAAATATGATTGCGACCATTTTCAAACAACACTCTATTATATTATTATCATAATATTATATAGCCCTCTACAAGATGCCCGTTAGAAACGGTATTACTTATAACTATGGTATTATAAGTAAATAGTTGACAACAGTCATTCCACAGTTATGACTGTGTCATATAATGAAAAGTACACACGCTTACGAGAAAGCCATACAAAAAGTGTGGGAAACGCCTCGTTCACTATTTTCGATGTACATATATAAATGTAATTTAAAAAGTATGTATGCAACAATAGATACAGCGGAAGGCAACTACTGCAAATGTTTGTAAACACACATAGAAGTAGAAAATAAATATATTATAATTTAGAGAAGCATACAGCCATTCATTAGTGGGGAACGCCCCAGATTCCCAACTATTGATTCATTCAACTCAGTAGTATTATTTCATTTCAATTATTGCATTTGAATGCATAAAAGAGAGAGACAGAGAAATGGGGAACGCCTATGACATGTGTATATATTATTGGTATTCGATCATACTAGACACAATGCTCAAAGACATTATTGAGGTAAACCGTGTTCAAACTGCCCCCAAAACACACCAGTAGCTCAAAATATTTCCCTGTCACGTTATCAATATTCATACAACTGAATTAAAAACCTTTTTTATGCTACTCAGGGTCGGCTCTAGAAATTTTAAAGTAGGGGTGGTTCCAAATTTATTGATGAACACTTTAGATGTAGAGGTTCAGTAATAGAAAAGCTACGCTAACTGTCCATAGCGCACAGTAATTGATGAGTAATAGGTATGTATAAGTAGTGTCATAACAAATATATTTATGTTACATTTTAATATGGATATTATAGTTAACCATTCTTGTATATACAAACAAATAGACTTACATACTTTGTATCGTAATTAAATTATCATACAATAATTTTGGTATATTAAATAAATAATATACTGTTTCTAAATAAAACTTAAGTTCAGTCATCTTGGGCCAACAATAAAATTTTCTTTAAAATGACTAAATTTCAATTAATAAATACTGTAAATACAATAAATCATATTTAAGGTAATACCCGTATAAAACATCCGTGAAAACTTAAATAGTAAAATTATAAATGTTGCACGAAATTCGTTATAGTAAAATATCAAACAGACAAAGAAATTGAAAAATATAGGTTACATCAAAAAGTTATTGACAGAAATGCTCTAGTAACATTATAAAACTATAGACAAAAACTAAATAAAAAAACACAAAATACACAAGTACAACGAATAACAGAAAAATCAAATCCAATAGAACCCTCAGATGGTAGAATAATCAGAAGTTTTTCAGAAATTATGATAAACCTCAACTTGTAATAACCTAAACTTAAACTCGTAATAAAAACCTAAATAAATAAACTCATAATAAAAACCTAAACCTAAACTCGTAATATCCATTATTTCGTCATCGATTACGTTATCGTCATCTCACAATTTCAAATCAAAATCTAACATTTGCATTTTCTTGAATTATTCACGAAAAAGAATAAATAACTTTATATTTCATTTTATATTTTACTAAATTTTTTTAATCTTTGAGAAATAGACTATTACAGTACGGCAAAATCGAATAACAAATTATTTTGAAAAAATGCAAATACGTTAGATGGTAATATTTGAGTTGTCGACAATATGAGAGATATCGACTTTCTGAACACACGTGAGATATTGATTGTTTAAACACATATATAAGATATTGATTGTCTGAACACACGTGAGATATTGATTTTCTGAACACATATATAAGATATTGATTGTCTAAACACATATATAAGATATTGATTTTCTGAACACACATGATATATTGATTGTCTGAACACATGTGAGATATTGATTGTCTGAACACATGTAAGATATTGATTGTCTGAACACACGTGAGATATTGATTTTCTGAACACATATATAAGATATTGATTGTCTGAACACACGTGAAATATTGATTGTCTGAACAGAAGTGAGATATTGATTGTCTGAACAGAAGTGAGATATTGATTGTCTGAACACATGTGAGATATTGATTGTCTGAACAGACGTGAGATATTGATTGTCTGAACACATGTGAGATATTGATTGTCTGAACAGACGTGAGATATTGATTGTCTGAACACA